>CABHPR010095917.1:0-10769 GCA_902168415.1 Peromyscus melanophrys
GGGCCGGGGGCTCTGCCCACTGCGCGCCCGCCACCCGGGTCCCCGCATCCCCGCAGAGCCCGGCGCTGGCCCAGCCTGGCTCGGCACCCGGCTCAGGGGCGCGGGCCCGGCGCGCAGTGGGCGCTGCAAAGTTTGGCAGGGAGCGTTCTGAGGGAGGCACCGTGGCCGCGCCAAGGATTGGGGATCCCGGGCCGCGCCCCCTTGGATGCAGCCTGGGCGACCCGAAGAGCAGGAGGACCCGCAGAGTGGAGCGAAGCGCTCGTGTCCCCCACCCCCTCGTCCGTGCCCGCCCGGTCGCCCGCGGCGTACAATGGGGTCCCCTCCCCAGCAGGACTGAGCGGGGGATGGGGCGATGGGCATCTCTCTTGCGCGCGGGGTCCTCCGGGTACCTCCGCGGGCCACCGCCCCGAGGGCGACAGAGCTCTGCGTGGAGTCTGGAGCCCCGAGAACTCTCCAGCTGCCGTCAGATCCCGGACCAGATGCTTTGCCATGTGTTGTTGGCCTTGGCCTGGGTCTCCGGGCCTCTCCCCGAGGCCTCGCGCTGTGGTACCACCCGACCCCCCGGGGGCGGGAGTGGCTGCCAGGTGGTCGCAGCTCGCTGGCTCTGGAGGGAAAGTTGTTAGCGGGGGTCTGGGTGTGTCCGCCAGGAATGGCTGGGTTGGTAGGACCAGGCGTGAATCCTAATAATGGTTCTCACGTGTACTGCGCTTTACAGTTTGCCAATCGCTTCACAGTTTATGAAGTACTTTGCTCTCAGTGGTTTACAGCGTGCTGCACGGTTGACAAGGTACTTGAAGCCTTCTTTGCAAAGTGCTTGCCGGCCGACAATCGTGTTGAATCCTTCAAGAGAAGTCTTCCGGGAAGCCAGATGGGTCGAAATTTTTTTTTTACTGGTTTTTAACAAATAGGGAAACCGCGGGTTCAGAAAAATCCTGTCTCACCCATAGCCATTGGGTGTTAAAAATAGGCCCTGAGTCTGAGGTCTTTGAAACAATTGGCTGTGTTTTCTTGCCCCTAAAGAGGGTGACCCCTTCTAGGAGTGTGCCTCCGGAGGCTTGAGGGGTGCCGCATTGAGTGTCTTATTCTTGGGCCACTTTGGGGTGAAGTGTGAAGAAGCCTTGAGGGGTCCAGTCACAGCTACTACAGGCATGGTGGGGGACCCCGTGCTAGAACTTAGTTTCTCAGTAATGAGCATTTTAGTGACCGCAGTGCGGGAGGGGGTGGGGGGAAAGGGGGGTCCTTGGATGGCAGCCATTGTGTTTGGCACCAAGGCAGCCGTCCTCCGGCTCCTGCAGGATTTGGCGGCTGCTTGCGGTTTCCCAGAGTGGGGTGGCCAGGGCACTGAGGGTGCCACGGGCCCTGGGTGTGGAGGGCAGCCCTGGAGTCCGGCTGCTGGCGGGGAGCTCCCTGGGATTTGGTTGGTGTACCACTTATTACACTGGCTTTGGGGAAATGACTCATGTGCTGGCCCGCTATACGTTGGGATGTTTACAGTATTATGGGGAGCTTGGCATAAATATTGCTATTTAGGTTGCAGTCAGTGGGGCTGGAGGGGAGGAAAATTGGCCTCTCTTGCGTGTTTGAGAAGGCCTGGGTGTGTTTTTAATTACCGTGGGGTAGATGGAAGGGCCACGTCTGTCCAGCCCTGGCAAGTGGGTGGTTAGAATCTGGGGGGCCGTGGCCTGACTGGGCCCTGATCCTGGACACAGGGCTGGTTGGCAGCTGATGTCACAAGATGGGACGGCTGCCCGTTTGGGGGCAGGAGTAGGAGGACACTAGAGAATTTAATCCATCATGATCAGCTCATATTGGACTGAGAAATGGTGTGAGGTGGGCTGCAGGGGTCTGTTTCTAATTCACTTGGGACCCTGGACTAGCTCTCTTCTCTGTAGGGGCCTCAGTTTCCCTAGGTAGGGCCTCTGGCTATTCTCGAGGGATTCCATTATGTATACTCACCATCCCATAATCCTTTCTCTGAACATCCTTCTCTTCATCTGTCACTTAAGGGTGATCACAGTGGCGGTCTCACCTGTGTGATTATAAGGATCACACTGAGTAGTGGATGGAAAAATAATCCGACTGCAAGAATTGGAAAGGTGGGCTGAGAGGTGCTGCACATCCAGGGAACACTTGGATTCTCCTGGATACAACCCCAATCTGTGGGACAGTACGGAGGCCAGAGGCCAGAGAGGACAGCTCTTGTCTCTGGCATCCAGAGCCATGAGGCTACCACTGCCTGCTTTCCTTTCTCTTCTGGCTGCTCTTTCTCCCAGCCCACCACAGGGCTGGCCTGAGCATTACAGCCTAAGAATTCCCAGCTCCAGCCTGTGGAATGCTTGAGAGGAGAGAGGGTGCTCAAGAGGAGATGGGGTGCACGTGCATGTGTGCACGCATGTGTGTGTGCTGGGGAGTGGCCCCCTGGCAAGAATGGTGAGCATAGTGTCTCGCCCAAACCCCAAGATCCCTCCAGGAAAAGCAAAGTGTTGAACATCTGGAGCTGGGGCTTCAAGCCCCGGGACACAGCTCACAGAGAGGACGGTGGCGACTCACTACTAGATGGAGTGTAAAGGTTGGGGTCTGCCCCTCACAGCCCTTCGTTTGCTCTCCAAATATTTATGGTGCTTCCTTTTTGGCTAGGTGGTGCAGGACCCTGGGGCGGGCAGGGAGACAGGGGACAGGCTGACAGAGAAAATAGTTGGCAAGAGCAAATGTGTGAAGTGTGTCCCCGAGCACTGCCAGGAGGAAGTTGAGGGCCACCTGGGGGTGCAGTTTGGGCTGGAAAAGGGTTATTTCCTTTTTTATGGCTCGATGCTGTGTTTCATTTTCTCACTCCCCACTCTCCCGACAATGAACTTTCTTAGCCACCTGGCGTTTTTACAGATTGATCTCTTCAGAGTTGAGGCAGTTGACTCTGGGACTATGAGGATGAGGAAAATGTAAGCCAACAGCATATGGAAGGGCCCGGGGGCCAGATGATCTGGCATTTCCTTGGGTGTGACCTAGGGAAGTGTGCCTCGAGGGCACCAGTGTGAGGTGACGGGAGAAGGGAGAGCAGACAGGTGCAGAACGGCAGGGGTGGACGACTTAGGAGTATGGATTTGATGCCGAGGGAAGTGGGGAGCCACCCAAGGTTCTTGAGCTGTTTATTGAGGGACCTGGCCAGATTTGTGTTTGGGAAGATGGATAACTTCAGTCATTGGGGATGTTGAGAATAATCCAGATTTGGTCCTGCAGAGTCACAGTAAGGCCAGTGTTCTGGACTATGAGTTCCCCAAAGGCAAGGACCCCCTGGACCTTTTGTATGTCCGTAATTATGATACATAAAACTGTTCAAATGCCACTTTCTGAGAGGCCCTCTCTGACAGTATCGCCTAAAACAGATGCCAGTTTTGCTACTTTGTATCCTACCCACTTGTTTTGGCTTCCGAACACCCTTGTTGGTTTCCTTGTTTCCTGTTGCCTGGCCCTCTGGACCATGAACCCCAGGAGGAAGTGATTCAAGCCGCCGCCGTGTTGGCTGTGGCATCCCAATGTGCAGAGCTGCTTGCTCTGATACCCAGGGCACTCAATGACAAATGTGCAGTCAGCTAAGGCGCATCCAACGGATAGAGTGTTGAGGGAGTGAACAACGGAGGAGGTCAGAGAAGGAGAGGGCAGGGGAACCAAGGAAACCTTCCTGGAGAGGGAGGGTCTGGGGATGGTCCAAACAGGAAGTGTTTGAGCGTGAGGGACAGACAGTTCAGCCAAAGGGCCACACGGACCCCTTCTGATGAGGGCTGGGAGCCCAGCTCTGTCTTCTGGGGCTTCATATGCCTAGAGCCCTGGTGAATGTGGGGTAAATTTGCAGTTGTTTTCTATGTATGTTTGGGTTTTTTTTGTTTCTCGAGGAGTTAGCTTTTGTGTATGTCTTAGTCAGTGAAAGCAGGGCTTCACTTTAAAACCCAGCACTGGAAAACTCTAATCAGATGGACCTGTTCTGACATACACCCACTCATACTTCCATCCTCCACTCATCCACCCCTCCATGCATGCATCCATCCATCTCTCCTCTATCCATAAATACACCTATCTATTTATCCTCTATCCATCTATCCTCCTTCTATCCATCCATCCATCATTCATTCATTCATTCATCTGCCTATCCATCATTCATTCATCTGTCTATCCATCTTCAGGGGCAGGCTGTGGATAGGAAACAGAGTCTGGCTGTGGTAGAGAACAGAGCCTGCTGACTTCATAGATGGTGTGGATGAAGACACTGCCTTCTGGAGCAATGGATCTGGGTTCAGATGTGAACATTGCATGCTGTGGTTTGGGACAAGGTGCCTGTCACACTCTCTGGACTTCATTTCCTATGGTTCCCTTGCCAGACATTCAGCATGGAGATGTGCTGGTTTGGGCCCAGGGCTCCTTTCCTCGCCGTATCTGTGGGTGTAGCCCATGATGACTGGGCCTACGTGGCATTGTGATGGTTTGGGTGGCAGGCCTCCGTTCTGACTCCATCTCACAGGTGCCTTGCTCCCCTAGCCCTGGGACAGTGCTCTACCTGTGCATAGAGTCAGACACCCCACCGAGGACCCTGCGGGGAAACTCTCTGGGTCCCACACTACCCACTGCTCTGCACTCTGGTCACCCTGAGATGGTCATAGAACCTAGGCTGGGGAGGCACCTCAGCTGTCACACTACCCACTGCTCTGCACTCTGGTCACCCTGAGATGGTCATAGAACCCAGGCTGGGGAGGCACCTCAGCTGTCAGAGGAGTCTCACCTCTGGAGTCCTGTTCGTCCGTCCATGAGTGCATCCTTCTGCCCTGCTGTAGCTCCACTGCCTCCTGCAGGTTGTCCTTGCTATCTGTCTCTGACCCCTTCATTGATCCTGGTAGGATGCATTCTCTGGGCACTCATGCCGGCCTCGACCTGGCTCTGCAGCCATCAAAGACCTTGGATTCCTGATCCTCCTGCCTCTGTCTCCCAGTCCTGGAATTACAGTTGTGCGCCATGACTCCTGGTTGATGGAGCGCTGGGGATTGCATCCGGGGCCTCTTGCATGCTAGGCAGGTATGCTTGCTGTGAACTGAGACACATCCTCAGTCCCCTTTAAGGCATCTTTAAGGACCCTCAGCCCAGGCTCTCATCCTGTCAACCCTGCCTGCCTGTGTTCACCTGTGAGCTTTGGCCAAGCAAGATCCTTGTACACAGACAGGGTGGGTGGAAGGTGGAGCTGGCTGGTGACAGAGCCTTGGGCCTGGCAGGAGTGGCCTGGGCTCCTGTTGAGGTCGAAGCGTGTAGATCAGGTTGGAGTTCCTGACAGAGGCAGGCCAGATCTGTGTGCTGGCCTCAGCTGGTGGTTTGGTGGGTGGGGAGCGAGGTGGGGGAATCTCCATTTTAAACATCTGTCTGGTCTTTCTGTCAGCGAGTAACACTTGTCCCCAGTGTTCTGAGATACAACCCAGGACTTCGGAGAGAGAAGTTCGGCCAGGCGGCATCTCGGGAAGGCCAGGTTGAAATGATGTCCAGCAGAGCCTGTGCCCACCCCCCCTCACCCCCCATCCCCGGTACCTCCTGGTGGCTGCTGACTAGAAGGAGGCCCGGCGAGGAGGAGAGTGTGAGGGAGGAATGTTTGTACAGCTCCAAGGGGTGGGGTGGCCGTTGGTGCTGCACCTGGAAGCTTCCTGATTGGCATCAGTGAAGCAGGGCTGATAAGGCCTTGAAAGCGTTTTAGGGCCTTTTAAAGCAGCTGCCTTCCGGAAGGTGGGGGAGGGTGACTCCTGTGTCACCTGGGGCTTGCTGAGGCCACTGAAGCCTGGACCTCATTAGGTGAGCATCCCAGAGCCACCTGCTCTCCCCTTTCACCCACCCCTGTATGCCCTGGGAGTGGGTACACCTTCTGATGAGGCTAACCTTTCCAACTCTGTGGCCTTGAGCCCGCGTTACATTCAGAGCCTCAGTTTCCTCGTTTGTAAGCGGCAGACAGGGCCTTGCTGGAGGCACTGTGAGGATGAAGTGCGAGCCAGTATACAAGTCTGTACCAGCAAGGTAACCTGATCCTCAGCCATGCCCAGCTTTATTTGGTGGCATAATTGAGATGTGAACACTCTCTCCCCTGTCCCCAAGACCTTTGGTGTAGCCCTGGCTCCCTTCCCTCCTGTCCTGTAAGCAGTGTATGTACGTTCGTACACACGCACGCACGCGCGCACGCACAGGACGATATGTGGAGTCACACCATCCTGTCCTGTGTGTCCTTAAGCCTGTTGCTTACCCTCTCTGAGTTCCATGCTCTGTCATAGGGGAATAACGCTCCTAGTCCTTGAGGTGGTTTCGGGAACTGATTCCTTCCCTAGAGGAAGGTGAGCTAAGTGATTCTCAAGTGTGATGAGTGTGAGTAAACATTAGAAAAGCTGCAGTTGCTGGATCTTAGTCAGAAACTGGGCTCAGAGCGGGGGGAAGGTGGGGGTTTCACCAGATCCTTTGTCCCCACCTCTCCCTGGCCCTGCCCTCACCTGCAGGGGAGCAGCAAAGACCGAGGAGGCCTGTGTGTTCTACAGCCAGGCTTTAACTGACCCTTGCTGGAGAGTAAGAGGCCCCTCAGCCTGTCTGTGAGGGTTTCCCTCAAAGGCCTTGCCCTAGTTTAACACCACCCCCATTTCCTCAAAGGCCTTGACCCAGTTAACACCCCCAGAACCCCCCCAGGTTCTCCATGGTCACACTCCACTTTTGGCCCAGTGCCTGCCTGGTTCCCACTTCCTGCCAGGAAGGTGACGACGGCTGTGATTCTCTGCAGACACTGCCGAGCCTGTCTGTGTGTCCCACAGGTCTGTGGTGGCCATGTGGTCACATCCATTGTACAGATGAAGCAAAGGAAACCCAGATACTGACTGTCCAGGGTACACCCAGGGGATGGCAAGGTCGGGATTCAAGCTGGGTCCGGGTGGCACTGGGCAGCAGGGGTGTGTGTGTGTGGTGGTGGGGGTATTCTCTCCAGCTGCCTCAGCAACTGGGCTTCATGCTCAGAGGTAGCTTGACTCTGGCAAGGGTCTCCGAGGCAGCTGTCCAGCCTCTGACTCCATCAGCATCCTGAGATAATGCAGGGGGGAGTGTTCTGGAACTCACAAACCTGCCATAAAAATGCAATCTCTGTCATAGTGGTCAGAATAATGTTGTTGTAAGTTAGACAAATCGGGTGTTAACGCTGTGTATAGTGGGGAGTGGGGGTGGGGGACGCTTCCACAGAGGGCGGGGACTGTGGAGCTGTCATTGGAAGGCTGCTGATAGGACAGGAGGGTCATGAGTCCTGTGAGTGTCGTGGCCATTCTTTAAGGGGGCAGGAACCAGCGGGTCCACTTCAGAGATGGGGAAACTGAGGCCTGAGAGAAAAATGTGACCTGTCCAGAGTCAGTGGCTTGCTGTAACTGAGGACTCTCCACAGAGCCCAGAAGTCACCATTTCCACTGAGTGCTTAGCCAACATAAAGAAGGATAGCTGTATAGAAAAATTCACGATTCTGGCTTCTCTGAAAGTCAGTCTAGCGTCCCAGGCCCACAGCGCCACATGGCCATGGTCAGCTGGAGCTGGATCTCAGCAGCCACCTCCTCATATTCCCCGAGTACGGGGTGACTCGCTGTCACCTTGCAGCACATATTGGTGTTGCCCTCCAGGCCCTGCAGGCTCAAGTGGGACCCTTGAGTCTGGCCCAGACTCTGTGGGACCCTTGAGACAATTGCTCAGGGGTCTCCTGGGCCTTGACCGCCTCTTCTATGATGTGGGCCAGGCTCCTTCAGCTCTTAGGTTCAGGACCAGGTGCTGGTCCCCAGTCAGGGGAGAACACTACAGAAAGTACATCTGTGATCTGCTGCTGGGTAATAAGTAGCCCCTTAGTCCTAGCTCAGAGAGGGGTGATTTAGGGCTTTTGCGACAGCAGGTTGATGTCTTTGGGAGGTATTTGTTCTGTTCCACAGTGTCAGCCAGGGTCCTTGTGGAGAAGTGGGCTCGGGCAGTGAGATTGGAAGTGCCCACATGGCCCTGGAGATAGCTGGAGGGCTGGACCCCTGGCTCCTCAGTGCTTCTTACCCGTCATTGGTCTACACTAAGCACCCCAGGGGGCAAAGCAGGACACCAGACTTTTCCTTTCTTTCTTTTTCTGCTGTGCTGAGGGTGTGCCAAGGCTTCGTGTATGTTAGGCCAGTGCTTTACTGCTGAGCTACATGCCCAGCCCATGGAAGACTTGTTTTAGTAAGGACATAATACATAAATAAAATTATGTATATATGTTAATTATCGTGTGTGTGATGTATGGGTGTACGCATGGACATGTATGTGTTGTGGCGTGCTTGTGGAGGTCAGAGGAGTGGGTTCTCACTTTTCCACCAAGGTCCCAGGGAGCCAATCAGGTCATCAGGCTTGTGTGGGAAAATGTTACCCAGTGAGTCATCTCACCAGCTTGGATTTTCTGAGACCAGGTCGCACTCTGTAGCCCAGGCTATCTCCTGGCAATCCTCCTGCCTCAGCCTCCCAAGTGCTGAGATTACAAGCATTCCCAGCTTCTGTTTAAGGCTTCTTGAACAGTAGGAGCTGATGCTTCAAAATGTCACCCTCTGGCATCTTATCAGTTCGCACCAGCCCCAAAGCCAGCTCGGGGTCATCCCAGGCTCCTTCATTAGGGTTCCCAGGAAGAGAGGAAACCCATGGTCTCGTTTTCCATTCAGGCCTTAAAGAGAGGCCCTTTTCTTGCCAGAGATTTGGCACACTGTACTGGAGTGACCTCCTCCTCACCAAAGCACACCTTGGAAGAGATACTCAAAGTTCTGGATTCCCTCCCATCTCACACTGTCACTGGTACACCTCTCTACATGCTCCGGGCTAACCTGTGCTCCAGATCTAGGCTGCCACGGGAACACAGTAGCCTTACGTTCAGTGGGGCAAGGACTTACAGACCACCACCTTTTAGACAGTTTATTCCACGCAGCTTACAGCCCAGGGATGAGGGCAACGGGCAGCGAGGAGGCCCATTCCCTTCTTGCCTTCTGCTCCCTCCACTCCACCCCAGCAATTTTCTCTCTGTATCTTTCAGGTGTGATCTGTCCTGAGCAGGCAGAGGCTCTTGTCACCTTGGGACCCGCACCCAAGTTAGTTCCTGACAGATGTAAAATCAGGGAACCTCCAAATTAGTGAGGGTAGCCAGGGACAAGCTTATTCAAGACCTTGTGTGAGGTGCGAGGCCTTGGGCTGGTGACATAGGATTTGTTAGGTAAGGTCCAGGGATAGATGGCTTCACCCCCTTGGGCCTCAGTTTCCCTTGGAGTCATAATTTCAACCACCTGTGATATATGTGTCAAGAAGCGACCGTATTCTTCATTCAACTATAAAAGAATCTGAAGGTGTGACTGTGGCTGTCATTCTTGATGTGGTCAGGGGACATCACATGTGCAGGGAGGCAAGGGAAGGACGGGAAAGGTTCAGCTGTGATTCCGCTATTGCTGTGAAATCTACTTTTGGAGCACAGGTTGGCTCATGGCACAGGAAGATGTGTACTTGTGATGATGTGGATGGGTACAGATACCTCTCTGGCATCACCTGCAGAGACCCAGTGGAGGATGGGCCCAGGCAATGCATTCATGGGACTTTATGTGTGAAACCAGCAGTTCTCAATCTTCCTAATGCTGCGACCCTTTAATTCAGTTCCTCATGTGGTGGTGACCCCCAACCATAAAATTATTTTTATCGCTACTTTGTAACTGTAATTTTGCTACTGTTATAAATCATAATGTAAATATCTGATATGCAGAATATCTGATATGTGACCCCTGTGAAATGATCGTTCGACTCCCAAAGCGGTCAAGACCCACAGGTTGAGAACCACTGTGTTCAACTTTTGACAGGCAAGAAATATGGCTCCTATCTATTGCCTAAATGGGAGATCAAGTTCAAAGTCAGACAGATAATAAATCATAGAGAACACCAGTCCTTTCTAAAGGTACCCCCCCCTCTGAGCTGCCCCCTCTTTTTTTCCTACAGGAGGTGGGGCTCAATCTTAAAAAAGCTTATGGTCTACAAAGTTTGTGTGTTTATGGTGAAGCTGTCATACTTCACCATGTTTGCTGGTTTGATTTTACTCACAGGCTAAGAGTATACAGCTCGAGCCGGGGTTCTGATGCCGCTGTGCCTGATTCTAGGGTCTTCATGCTTACATAGTCAGCACTGTCCTGACTGAGCACCTGGAGGAGGTGACTCCTCAGAGAGTCCCAAAGCAAAGGCAGGTGAAGTGTGAGGCAGGTGATGGAGCCGGTGCGCGCTAAGATCCGGTAGAAGGCCCATGAATGCCCTGTGTAGCCAGACTGCGGGAAGGAGTCCTGTGTGTGCCCGAGAGCAGAAGCTGCCAAGCACAGGGGCGGGGTGCAAGCTGCCTGGCCCCAGCAGGGAGAGCGTGAGGTCAACATTCCCATTATGGCGACGACATATGTCCACAGCACCAACTTGTCACTTGGCCCAGGTCCATGGGAAGCCGGAAGGACAAAAAGCATCTGAGCTGTGTAAGTGGGGAGAAAGAGGCTTAGAGCACAGTGGGACTCGACCCTCCTGAATGGGCCTTCTCCGCCTCTCCCAGGAGGCAGGGCCTGGGAACAGCTCGGCCAGAGCCCAAGGGGCCCTTTTGGAACCCACAGAAAGCTGGGGCCCAGGGAGTCTGCTCAAGTCAGGGCCCCGGTTGTGACATCCTCTTGCTTGTGCCCATCAGCATCAGCTGTCACTACTCACAGCCTCAGATGGCAGCTCCT
>CABHPR010095921.1:0-11048 GCA_902168415.1 Peromyscus melanophrys
TTCAAGCTGTGGCCACAGTGTTTGGGATGTCTTTGAGCTGAGGCTGGATTGGCACTCTGCATAAGGTTTCATCAGAGCTTTCAATAGATAGTGTGAGCAGGATGGGAGCTAGGTGGCATGCTGGCTAGTGACCACTCCTTGAGAGATGTCATCTTCCATCTCTTTCTGTGTGGTCCCCTTCAATATTCCCCTTTCTTTATTAGCATCCTGGTCCTGAAACAGGGAAGATGATCAATGTTGTGGCAGTAGGGTGTTCCTCTCAGTGTGCTGCTCTGGAGGCAGCATACTTGGCAGAGGATGTGGCCACCAGTGAGCAATGTCTCAGTGGGACTTCATAAAGATAGCCCTGAATATTAGCCTGGAATGAAAGCACAATAGGATAGGAGTCAACTGTCTTGATATCTACTATATAGAGCAATGGGGAGAGTGATGGTCCCAACCAGGAACTTCAGACACTGGGTTTTGCTATGATCTATTTCAAAAGTAGGCTTTAAATGCCCTTCCTTGGTGCTCTTGACCATCACCAAAAATATCTAAACCTGGACTACACAATATGATGAGAAAAAGCTATGACGTGGTGGCGGAAAGAAATCATACTGCCTTCTTTTTATGAACTGATTAAACAAGTGAGGCCAGTTGGTACAGCCCCATACTTCCAGCTGCTAGAGAGGCTGAGCAGGTTAGAACAGGTTAGAAAGTTCAAGGCCAGTCTGAGCAATTTAGCAAGATCCTGTCTCAAAAACTGGCAGGTTGGGGGACAGGGTAACTGGGATCCAGTGGCAGAGCACTCATGAAGCCTGGGTTCAGTCTTCAGCATTGGAAATGACAACAGTCACACATAGCCAGCCAGAGTAAAGCACACCAGTAATTCTAGAACTTGGGAGGTGGAGACAGCTAGATCAGGAGTTCAAGATCACCCTCAACTATATAGTGCATAGTGAATTTGAGGTCAATCATGGCTACATGAGTCTGTGAATGATAATTCCTGGAAAGAATCTGTTTATGAAAAAGGCTGAATAACTAATTAAAGGTGTGGTAATTTGGAGATGGTGAGATTTGCTCGTACAGAGCCTAATTACAATTCATTTTGGTCTGCCTTTATCACCCTAACATCTTGTGGCTGACAGATGAAAATCCTTTGGAATGTGTGAACCAACCCCTAGTTTCCACAAATCAAATGAGAATGCTGCCAGAGAGCCCCCGAAGCCAACAGCATGTTCCTCCACTTTCTTGTAACTCACGTACCCACCAATGTATTTGAAAACTGTCTTGACTTATAGTTTTCTTTGCTCTATTGACTATAAAATTCATGACATTGCCACCTCATTGGAATATGGAATTTGAGGAGACATAAATCTGTGTTCCCAGGCCATGGTCACTTGGCTCTAAAATAAACCACATCTTTTATTTCTCTGGAAGAAAAAAAAATTGTTCACAACCATGTCTCAGTTCTTTGAGGTGATATGTGCTTCTCTACAAGGGTTTATTCCTCTCTTCCTTGTTCATCTTTGGACTCCTTATTTTAGTTTTCTTCATTTGTTGCTCAAGGAAAAGTTACCTGCTCTATATTTCCACCATCTCCAACTCCCAGATTTAAGGGACTACCTTCTTTCTGACCCATGATATGTTGTCCCCTTGGTAACCATTAGTGAGGATAACCTCTTTCAGCCAAGGGGGGTGTATGAGAAGTTCTCATCACTCACATGATGAGAAATATGTGACTCAAACTGGGTCAAATTCTTCCCAGGATTGTTAAAGTTGAACTATCAAAGAAAACACTGTATCTTGGGTCACTTAATAGAATAATGTGAGTTCGCTACTTGAGGCCACACTCACTGATGCTCAGGATAGCATCTCCTATATCTGGAGAGCATGAAAACCACTTGCACATAGAACTGAGATATTGTGTCTGGTCTATAAGCTATACAGTATCCCTTCACAAAAATCTGTATTTTTGCTTAAGCTTGCTCGAGATGGATTTTTGATACCAAACATCTTGACAATTACTCTCACAAGGCCTTATCCTAAATTGGTGTTCAATAAAGATTTACTGAAGCATTTTTCTTCCAAGTCACTTTAGTGCCTTTTCCTCATCGTTGCTTCCTTAGATTTTTTTTTAGCCTTCCTTCTTGCCTAGTTCCTGACACTTCTTTTCTGTTTTCTCCTCTGAAAGAAGCATTTTTACTGCCATATGCAGGAGATGTTTATATTCAGCCCATCAGTGGTGAGTAGTAAGCAGTTAGAATGTACAATCCTAAGACATTTCAGGAAAAAATGAAATCTTACTCTTGTCCATCTATGCTGGCTAAAAATCAAAGTTATGGGGAAGAGGAAAATGCTTTTTATTCAACTTCAAAATACACCTAAACAATCACTTAAGAAAAAGCATTTGCAGTTCTCACTGGTCACATATTTTCTTCATGATATTGACTCTTGCTAACACAACTTTCTACTACATTCATGTCACTGGTGTGTGGTGATATATTGTGTACCCTAATAAAATTTACCTGAAGACCAGAAAACAGAACAAGCCACTAGATTAAACATAGAGGCTAGGAAGTGGTGGCACACACTTTTAATTCTAGCACTTGGGAGGCACACATGCCATTAATACCAGCACTAAGAAGGAAGTAATATGGCTCGGTGGAGAAAGGTATATAAGGCATGAGGAGAGCGGAACTAGAAGCTTTTTCAGCTGGACCCCTTTTGGCAGAGGACTCAGAGACATTCAGTCAGAGGATTCATGGAGTTCGGGATGTGAGATGTGGCAGTGGCTTGTTCCTTTGTCTCTCTGATCTTCAGGCAAATTTTATTAGAGTAAACAATATTTCACCACACTGGTGTGATTTTTTTTTTCAATTCTGTAAGCACCCTGGACAACTGACCCCTTTGGGCTTCAGTTACTCATCATCATCATCATCATCACCATACTTGTATTTTATTCCAATAATGGAGTAGTAGTGCTTGAAGACAATATTGTATAGAGAGAGAGTACATAAATGATGGCTTGCTATGATGTTTAGAGATAAGGTAATCCTTATAGTATGAAAATTTGATTTAAATCATTCACTTAGACAAACATGGTTCCCGGAGCTCCCTGCTAAAGTTGCACAAAAATTAAAGGTCGTGTGATGGATGAGGGAGCAAGATTTAATTGGTGTTTTAATAAATGTGTTCTGACTTGGAAATCTATCTAGATTTATCAACAGAAAATGCCTCTGTCTAAATCAAATTACCAAGTTATGGTATAAAAACAATGACAAATGTCTTACAAATGGCTTATATGCAAGTACTGGCATCAGGAAGACAAACAGGATATCAGTGTCCAGAACTGTTTCCACGATGCTGCATGACCACTGATTTATCCCTTGCAAATGATGCTGAGTCAGAAGATGCAACAATGCAAAGTCTACCTTGGGAAGATGTACTTGAAATATATATCTTTGGGGAAGTACCCTTCTCTGAGATGTTAGATTTGTGAAATTCCAAGGCTTGTGTCATTTTTATTTGAGCTATATCTTACTCTATGAGTGTAATCTACGATAGTGATTCTTAAAGATGGCTCTTTATCAGAATCACTTGGGAAGTACCCATGGTGTGCTCCTTATCAATTAAATTATGGCCTTTGGACTTGACACCAGGGATCACTATTCTTAAAACTCTACATTCATAGGTTATTTGAACACACAGACACATGTGTTGCCAGTAGTCTGAGAAGTAGCTGTTCTCTGAGTTTTGCTAATAATTGATGAGATTAGGTTCTAGAGGGCATATTATTACATCTGAGTTAGAAAATGAAAGGAAGTGTCATTTCTGGGCTTTGGCTGCTCCTTAAGAAATACAGAATGATAAGAGTTCTAGAGCACAAAGAAACAGCATATATCCCTGGATCTCCAAGTGCAGAAAAGTAAGAAAGTAGTCATAAAAACCCAGAGGCCGAGTGAATTCTACCATGGCTAGCTGTGATGGTAACAAGGAGAAAGTGAATCTAAATACAGGAGTTCAAGGTACTAGGCTGCCCTTACTCAAACCACCCACCAATTTCTCCCATAAGTTGTTAGGAGGTCGCTTCTAGCTTCTTTTCCGCAAACCTTATATTCTCAAGCTGGTCAGTTGAGATTACCTGTGATTCCATTTTTTAGAACCTAAAGCTACACTATCACCAAGCATACTCAGCTACATGCTCCCATTTCAAGAACACTAACCTTTATAACTACACAGAAGTACTCCAGGAAAAGGGAACAAAGAATGCAAAAGACATCTGATATAAAAAGGAGCTTGGCATACATACAGGCCAGAAGGATGGCCAAGGTATTCAGAGGCTTCCCCTCTAAGCAAGAATGGTGCAGCTTAGGGTAGGAGAATAGACAGTAGCCAGTCCAAACTGAACATTGAGGACTAAGGCCTTTAGATTTGTTCTAAGTGAGCCAGAAAGTCTTGCTTTACTGATTTATTAAGGTGCTGGAGCAAGCATACTAATTTACCCACTTGCCCATCCTGGTACATAAATACCCCTATCAGTGGCTCTAACGTGACATCAGCAGATCACATACACTTCTGGACAATGTAACTATGCTTCACAGGCCACAATGATGCTACTCAGAGCAACATAGTGCTACAGCAGGGTTGAGAGTAGCAGTAAGTGTTTAAAATGCTAACTTTGAGAGCCACTTACAACCTTCCACTACTTGCTCAGAAGCCTTGTACAGTAGTCATGGGCTCCTGGTTCTGGAAGACAGCTTTCCATACTTCATTCCTTGCTTGCTCTCAGCTCCTCATCAGTTCCTAAGTAAGCTCCATCCCTTCCTAGAATGCATTCCCTCTAGGTATATGCTAGTCTAGGGTTTCTCACTCTCAGCCCGACAAACATGTTATGTGAGACAACTCCTTTGCAGGAGAGGCTGCCTGTGCATTGTATGATGGCTCATAGTGTCCTGGGTATCTGTTAAATTCTTATAGTACCCCTTAGGTATTATAGAAACTAAAGTATGTTCAGATATTTTCAACTGCCCCTCCTGGGAGGACAGGGGAAGAAGAAAGATTGCTCTAGTGAAGACCACTGCTATAGACAGAAGAGGCCTACTCTCCTGCTTCCACGTTTGCCATGTCTTCTGTCACATCTGGTTGCTCCCACACTTACCCACCACAGACCACCCTACACAAAGTAGGCAGAAATCATGCTACTTCTTTGCTTAAAAAACTGGCTTTCTCCATTACCGCAGTAGAGTTCTAGCTTGAGCCAACATGATTTAATGTGAACCAATTTCTTCAATCCTGTTTTACTTTCCTGCCCTCCATGATCAGCATGTTCTAGCAACACTAGCCTTCCTTCTTCCTCCAACACACTGTGTCCATTCCAACCTCAGAGCTTTGCATTTACTATTCTTCTTTCACAAAATCTATACTCTTTCATTTGTCAAATCAGGTGACTAAATGTCACAGGGTTAGGTGACTGATAGGTTGTTTGCTTCTTTTTTAATCTCTCTGCCACTCAAATGACTAAAGAAAAAAGTCAATCAAGTTGGTCTTTATTCTGTAAGTGTTCACTAAACACTCGAAGGACTACTAGATAAGGTTACTTTTTCTCCACATATCTCACATACACATTTATATTGATTGTTGCCATTTGCTGTTTTCACTTAGCAGTGGTTTATCATCCCTACATCCCATTAGATGTTCCTGAACCTCTTTTACTTTTTCATTTGGCAACAAATTATTTTATAGAAAACCATAGCCCACGTAACAAATCCTCTATTGTTGACTATTGGATTATTTCTTATTACCTATCATATACATCCTTTTGTCTTATTGAGCAGAAAAAGGAGCTAGGACAAATTGAGTTCTGATGCTGTTCAATAGTATCACACTGTTCATCAACCAGTCTTGCAGATCAAACTCACACGGCTGTATTAGGTGAAGATAGAGTTGAGATGGATCTGTACCAAGCAATAAGAATAGTTAGCACTTGCTGTAAATGTTCAGTACAGCATGTTTTAATCTTTTTTTTTTCCCCACAGAAACAGAGGAACACAAATACTTCCACTTGTGGATCTGTTTGAGATTGTAAAAATTTGGCTGTTCTAACTTTCAAGCTGCCTAAGTAAGCGGCAAGATGAGTACATGGCATCCTGCTCCCACTTCCAACCCAGCACACAATCAGACAAAGCCATTTAGATGGAAGGCAGCATCTCAGATGCTCTGGTCCTGGCTTCTCTTTCACAAACAGTAGACCGCAGCCTTGCTGATGATCAGCTTTGCAGAGTTAATGGTACAATCAGGTTCACATGCTTAGCAGCCCAGAGTTTAGCTAGACGATTTGTTTCTAGGTCCACAGTCTCTGCTTTATCACTCTGAAGGGGATTTTAGATGGCATTTAAGAGTTAGAGACACGCTGAGTAGATGAGGCGCATTGATTGAAATTCTACCAAGGACTTACTGTTCCAGATTTTTTATTAAAGTTCTACCATGTTGCTGACAACTATTTTTTATGACCAGGGTTTTTATAGCTAACCTAACATCCCAGGACCCCACCTGCCTTTAAGTGTAAAAAAAAAAAAAGTGAGATAATCCAATTCCTATTGAAGTTATGTTTACTAAAGGTAACCATTATCTCTCAGTGTCTATGACCATGGCCATGCCCAAGCTAAGTTTGTAGCTGTGTACATGCTCAGAGCTGCAGGCCTGGAGTTGTGAGGCCGCTCTCCCTGCTCCGTGCTGGACTCTTTCACCTATACCTCTGAAAAGAAAATTCCTTCAGCGCAGGCTCAGCTTCTGAATCCCCTGGCATTCACACTCCATCCATGGAGCCGGGTGAAATACTGACAACGTGCCATTATGTCTTGTTTCAGGCTCCAAACACCTATAAAATAACCCTCCCTACCCCTGTATACAACACATAGCAGTGCTGTTATAAGTCAGTTTATGCAAATAGATGCAGAACTGCCTTCCCAGACCAGCAGATGCATACACAGCACAACTGTCAGTACAGATTTGGGCCCATGGAGCAGCCTCTTCAAGAGATCATAAATCACCCTTTTGCAGGAAGAAATAAGCTTGGAAACTCATTTGATTAAAGTCCCAGATTCTTTTCTTTTCAAAGACAGAGGGAGTAGGCTTTTGAGAACCCAAGGAAACAAACAGCCTCGTTGAACCAACGTTTAGAGCAAAGTAACTCCATGTGTATTCTGAACAAGATTTTCCAATTAAAGATAAGCAGTTAAGACATGCCTATGCTTGCCCTGTGGCCCAAGACACCACAGCTGGGGAAAAGGTCCTGAGAAACCAGAATAACAACGCGAAGCTTATAACCCCTGCAGTGGAGAGAGAAGAAACAGAGGGATGCTCTGGATGCTGGAATAGAAAGAAGCCAGAGCAGATTACACTAATCCGTTTTCCTCTGCCCACATTTCTTTCATGGGTTTTGAGATGACTTATATCAAGTGTGAAATTCGCATTCAGAGGGCAATCTGAGTTGATGCTGTGAACATCCACGGAGGGTTATCTCTGAGTGCTAGGCATCCATTACTGCTGCATTTCTTCACATTGTCAGGGTCTCCAAGAATGTCACACACACACACACACACACACACTCTCTCTCTCTCTCTCTCTCTCTCTCTCTCTCTCTCTCTCTCTCTCTCTCTCTCTCTCTCTCTCTCCCCAGGATAAATCACAGCTGCTATAAACAGGGTTTCTTTCCTATAGTTTTTAACAGTACAGGTTTGGGCCACATGTACACATCTCTATGTGTTGCATCTGGTTCTTAAAACAAAGACATCTGATCAAATGAAAATAAAGACACTTCTACTTCCTAAGACTACCCACATATATATCCAGGTCTCCATCAGTTGAGAAAAAAATAGTTTGTGGTCTTGTGACGTTGGTTTCCTTTGGTCTGGGGCATGAACTAGTGGACATATGTATTTCTATATAATATAGAAGTAGCCACTCTCTGGAAAACACTGTTCATCAGAGTGGCTTTCATAACCCACTGTCAATATTTTCATAGGTAGCAGCAGAAGTTTTCTATTTTACAAAGCACTTCAAACTACATTTTCAACTCTGATTCTCTTCATAACCACAGAAAGTGGAAAGGTTCAAGGTAATTGACCCCATTTTTCAAAGAGGTGTTTTCCCAAAGCAAAACAGCCAAGAGCTGATTAGTGATCAGGATTCTTCTCACAACACCTCCAAGCTGGTTGTGGGTCTGTGCTCTATGGGTATGTTTTACCTAATAAGTGGCATGAATACATTCACTACTGTCTGAAACAGTAGAGGAATTAGTAGCCTATAAAGTTGACAGATGTGAAGCAGGGGGGCTTCACTTTAGGAATAGTACACACTAATGCCATGCTTGGCTGGCCTCTGTTCCACAACAACCTCATCCTCAGGTTCCTTTAGTGGAACATGGTTGTTAGTAGCCTTAGACCAACTAGTAGTCTAGGTTAAAATCATTTAAAAAGGAGTTTGTCCTCTATCAGTAGTACATCCTTCTGGAACTAGTTAATTTCTGTCTATGAAGGAATTACTATGTCATTTGAATACAAAACTCTCATTGGCCAGTCTCAAGTCACACATTTATTCATCTGTTTAGATAAAATGTGACCTCAATCAGAATTTGAGAGGAGGTGGTGTCTCAGTAGGGTGTAAGCAGATCTAATCAGCAAACTTGACAAATGTTCACTATGCTGTGTTAAATAAAACTTTATCAAAGCAAACTGGCTCTGTATATTATGCTAGAGATCATATTGTAGCAAATTAAGTGTGATGCTTATTCATATATTTATAGAAAGAAATATCATATGAATATTTTATTGCAAAACCTAGAAATTCCTTGATTAAGAAGACATTGGCCCTGCCTGAGGCAAGACTGTGAAGTGAGAATTTGGGTTGGATGACTTTCTACTTTCCCATCATTGCTGGGTCCATACTTCCCAATGTAAAAGTGACATGAATTATTTGTAGGGATACACAACCATGCACTCTTAGTGTATTCTGCAGGTTCAAAATTTTGCCAGTTGCCATGACAACCTATTTGGGTTCTGAGGGTATGTGGCATTTCTCATATTATCAATCAGAAGCTAGATTTATTTTACAATAATATAGAATGCCAACTCCCATGGAGTGGAATATATGGAAGAAATAACAGGAGCGACATTGGAGAAATTACATTTCATAATGCTTTCACTGACACTTTGAAAGTAAGTAGCAAAGGTAAGTTTTTTTTTCTAAATATTGACTTCTAGAACTTTAGATAGAATGCTTTAAGACTCACAAATACGAAACGATTTTCAAGTATGTTTATCCACTGTGGACACTTACCTTGAATGTTGAAAATAGAATGGATCTGAAATGTCATGTAGGCTAGTTCCCTCATTCATGCTTACAGATACAGTAAGATCCAAGAGAAAAAGGAAGAGTGAAGGTTTGCATGGGCATAGTGGCAGACCTCAACTGCAGCTCAGATGCTCAAGTGGAAAACAAGGTTCTTTCTACAGTGCCAGCCAACTAAATCACCAATGTCCTAACATTACAGGAAGAATACTCACAAACATTGCAAATTATAAACTACATATCCATTCCAAAATCCATAATAATTCTAAGGAATTTTTCATCTTGACCATGCCTTGGAATTGCCACTAATGTTACTATATACTATGATTTTTGATAATTAACTAATCATTTTTATATTCACAACCTCTTGTCACTTCAAGGGAGATCTTATGGATTCATCATGCAAACTAGGTAACATTATCGACAGGGAACTCTCATACTATATTAGTGAAAAATATAAATATAAAAAATAAACATTTTCTTCTATATCAACAATATATGAAGTTAGTTTATAAATGACTGGATTATGCATAATCTTCACCTTATGCATTAAAGAAATTTATATTATCTTACATTCCTTTTTCCATTCTAACATAACCAAGTTCCATAGGTAGGTTAAACAATAGAAACTTATTTCCAGATGGTTTTAGAGACAAACATAACAGATCTAGATTTCCATATGGTTGTTTCTTCTAATGAGCTCTCTCTTAGTTATTGTTGTGAAGACACTAGCTCCAAACACAATAGTATGCTGCGGCACACAGCATTAGGACTTCAATACAGGAATGTGGACAGAATGCAGTCCACAAACACCAGTCATGACAGAGCTGCATTTAGAAACCTTAAGAACATACTTTCAAGTTATCAGAATATTACAAGTTATCAGAATATAACTTCTTTTTATGCTAACAGTTACGATTAAGGCATTAGGAAAAATAAAATCTCCAACATGCTATTTTCCCAACAGTATTTTATTGCCTAATCCCCAATCCCTCATCCCATGACAATATGGGCTGAGAATTTGGGGACTTGACACATCAGATCAAGCAGGATAAAGACCAAATGCCACAGAACTGATGAACAAGCCCAGAGTGAACAGCAGAATGAGTTCATCTTTTGAGCACACATACGGTTATTATTGGGAACTGGCAGCATTTGAAAACTCAGTGTTTCACTTAGTGCCATTGTCTATTCCGTAAAGGGACTAAAACTGAATTCCTCTGCACACATTCTTCTAGAATTATCTCACTTAAATGCATTGCTAGGTGTAGGATATTGGAAAAGTCAAATGAAATACCAAATCAGAATGAATCCTCAACTATCTTTATAAATACATTTAATAGGTCACATCATAAAACATAAGTAATTTAACAGCTGCACAAACCAAATAACTTACCCTGCTCTGGACCTTAAGTCTTGGAAGGGACTAATCAAGCCTCCTTTGGGCCAGACTCCTTTTGTTTTGCAGAGGCATATACAGGGGAAAGGGATGCCATATTTTTTGGCATTCCCTTGAAGCCTCAGATTCAGACATTCCAACTGCACTCTACTGAGATATTGTGCTATAGAGCAGCTGTTCTCAGCCTATGAAGTCACGACCCCTTTGGGGGTAGCATATTAGATATCTTATTCATGTCAGATATTTACATTATGATTCCTAACAGTAGCAAAATTATCATTATGAAGTAGCAATGAAATAATTTTCTGGTGGGGGGGGG
>CABHPR010095923.1:0-22147 GCA_902168415.1 Peromyscus melanophrys
ACACTTTTCTCTAGGCTTTGATCTAAGTGGCTCAATAGGGCTGGCCTCACCCCCACCCCACCCCTATGCCCCTGGTTCTGTGGAGCCCAACATCTGGCCACAAGAGCTCTGCTTGGCTGTTCCATCTCCCACCTGCTGTTGTAGAATCTTTACAAGTCCTGGCAATGTTAGGCCACCTTCTCTCTTCCCTGTCTCTCACTAGATCCAAGGCTTAATCCCAGTCCAGTGGGAAGTTAGGAAACAATTGCTTGAATGTTTAAAGGATTGTTAAAATTTCAAGACGAGTTTCATTATTGAAGTGGATTTCAAGTTTAGTTGACTTTGAAGAAACAGATAAATGTTTGGGTGTTTTAGCATTCAAGAGCTAGCACTTGTTCAGGCTTCGTCACCAATTTGGGGCAGAATCTTGTTAGAAAAAAACAAAAACAAGCATATCCTATGGGGTAAAATTAAAAAATGTTACCCATTATTTTTCTCACATTTTCAGAACTGAATTTTGATTCTCATACAATAATGTGGCTTTTGAGTGTGTGTGGATGCATGATGAGGAAAGTGCTCACCGTCCCATCAGAAAGCTCTTCTGGCCCCCTGCCTTCATCTCCCTTCCTGGATTCCTGGCAATAGTATTCTGGTTCTGTCTGCACAGAGGAGCTCTGTCTGCTGTAGAGCTTCATGTGTGGACCATCCGCTGTGTATCCATCTTCTTTTAGGTGATCAGATAGTGTAAGCCTTGACTACTTGCTACTTGTGTTGGTATTATTTCTTTGCTGTTGAAGTAGGTCTTACTTTTCCAACCTTGGATGCCAACCTTCTGTAGATTTTGCATGAATTCACTTGGGCCCCATCCTTAGATGATGCAGCTGACCCAAGCTTGGCCCCCTGCTCTTGGAGGTCTCATGCCTCCAGCTCATCTCTGCTCACATTTCATGCTCCTGTTGCTATTGCAAATCTTTCTCCTTTATTACACTCTTCTTCATGGTGCTTCTGAAGCTCTGCCCAAGGGGAGAAATACACATTTGACAAAGCCACAGGTAAAGCACAATGCTACTCTATATGGTATCTCAGACCTCAGTGAGCCGGGGTTTGCTTTGCTCTGATTGAGGCCAGTCTAGTACCTTAGATGACCTGTCCCCAGGCAGCACTTTCTTCCAGCTTCTCAGAGCTGGCTCCAAGCAGCTGGTTGAGTCTGGGGTCACACTTTGGCATGACTTCTGAAAGAGACTTGGTAGAAAGACAGAGCATTGGCTGTTAGCTGCCTGTCATAGCCACACTCTTGTAGCATGATAGATAATCCTCAGAAGAATTGCCTGGGCCATGCTGTTGTGGCTTTAGAGTGTTACTGGGGCTGGTTGTAACTCACCGTAGCCCATAGTGTCATTAGGTTAGTTACTGGGGAATCATGGGATGTAAGTAGACACTGCCTTGACCCAGGCTTCCCTCTGGTGACTAGCTGTCTCAGAGAATTCTCCTAGGCTCCACAAGCTTCAAGGATTATGGTCTTGTTACACTTGTCATAGCTTACACTTATGCTTACTCCAATGTTGTGTGACTATTCCTCTGTCTCAGGGATATTTTCACATCTGGCTAGAACTCTGCCCCATAGGAGTTGCACTCCTGGATTAATTCTGTGTTGTGGCTGTACATCTATCTAGAGCTCTGCATGGGCTGGGATGTCACACCTGGCTAGATTCTGCTCTGTAGCTATGTGCCTAGGTAGAGCTGCTCTGTCCTATAGGTGCTGTACACCTACCTGGAGATGTACCTCCTGGACAGAACTGTATACTTGGCTGGATTCTGCCCTGTCGCTATACTATCTAGAGATGTTTGCCTGGCTGGTATGAGCTGTGACCCATAGTTGTTGCATAGGGCGTCATCTGGTACATTGAAGTTGAGGGGAGCCAGGATACTTTTAGCTCAGGCCAGTCACTTCATGGTGGAGAAATGAATCCCAAAAGTGTGATTCAAGTTATATATACCCGCAGACTTAGAAGCCATTCTATTTTAATCTGCAGACACCAGTTCATCCTGTATTTGAGTGCATTTTGCCTTAATGACTTAGGAAATAGAGTGTGTAAACTTCATCAGACAGCAGCAGTGAAGCTGGTTCACACTCATACCACGTGGGGAGTCCCTGAAATAGATGTGTGGGACTTACCTATCAGAGTCCTGAAATAGATCCTCCGGCTACTCTGCTCAACGCAGTAATCTCTAAGTCCATGAGCCTGGCTGTGAGTGGATTCATAAAATGAACAAGAACCCAGGAAATTAAAGTCAT
This sequence comes from Peromyscus melanophrys, assembly GCA_902168415.1. NCBI lineage: Eukaryota > Metazoa > Chordata > Mammalia > Rodentia > Cricetidae > Peromyscus > Peromyscus melanophrys. The sequence continues at coordinate 2,276 of CABHPR010095923.1, forward strand.
GTATTTTTATTGTTGTGGATGTGATTTTATTTTGGGTAATTGGAACAATTCAGATTTATTGTGTAAAATACTTTAAATAGGAGTAAGCAGCTGTCACATAGCATGATGTTCTCCCGTCTTCATGCATTTTTAATAATTTTGAGAAGTTAAAATGCAGCTGTATTTGATGGAAGCATTTCTTATTGGATATCAGTTAGACTGTATAGAAACTTACACTTAAATATCTTACTTATTGGGAGAATTTTCTAATTAACAACATGAGCATTCTTTGCAACTGGAAGCCCAAATTTCATTCTAATTTAAGGAATGCTTTTTCTTTCAGATACCACTGATAATTGCCAGTATTTCTCCCATGTATATACATAGTTGTAACCTTACACTTCTATTTAAGACTTGAGGTGGGTAACAGCACACATTTTATAAAAGCAGGATTGCCAGGATCCTCAGTGTAGTACACATGTGATGGACTGTGTTAGTCATTGTATCCAAGTTAACTGGAAATAATCACTGGGACACAGACACGCCCAATCAAAATTCTGTGTACTTATCTCTCCTCCTTTGCTATGGGTTCAGCCAGATTCTGTGTAAACTTTACATAGATACAGGCTTTGGGTGTCTGCTTTTCAGATTCAAAAAAAAAAAGAGCCCTTATCAGTTTTCATGGTGACGCTTGAAATGCTGGAACGAAGCCACACAGCTTACAGTGTTTTACTTGATATCTCCTCCTATCTTTTAGATAATTTTTAAAAATGAGAAGCAGTTCACATGGTAAGACCTTGAACTGGCAGAGAAGGCTGCTAGGAGGTCAGGAGATGGTCATAAACGTCTCACCCCCAGGAGCAGCCACAGTTGGGCAGTGGACACTCAGTGTGAGGTTAAACAGCCTCTTCCAAGTGTGATGTTGGTGTATGTTGGGTTTTGCTCGCAAAATATAAAATGTGTTTAATTTTACTGTATGTATTACAGCTAAGAAACTGATGTGGGAAAAAAATCAATGTATGTTTCATGGGAATGTCTCCTCATTCCAGGAGATGTGAGTTCTTAGATGACCTGAGGATAAAGGAAAACTGGAAACAAAGTATTGGAAGCATGAGACTATCTGATAGTCTCCTGTTTTCCTTCCTCCATAAAATATATGTAAATGCATGCATATATGCACATGCGTCATGTATATGCATATATGCGCACATGGGTGTACTCATACACACATCCATGTATCCAAATACACACACTTACGAATGTGTATGAATCTGTTGGTCAGGATGCTTTATGAATAGCAGGTAACATGATTTTTGACGGACTGTCTTTAAAAAAGTTATTTACTGTCACTAGACATGAATTATACCCCTCAAACAGCTTTTTTTATTAACAAAATTTATGATTTGACGGTTTAATACATGTATTAATGCATTGATTATTCTCACTCAGCCACCCTCTCTTACTCCTTTCCAATTCCTGGCAACCGTGGCTCCTCCCTGAAAGCCCATCTGTAGCGCTCTACAGGGCTGGGTTGGGCGGGCTGTTTGTGCATTGCCAGGTTGTATTTGTCCTTAGCACTTGTAAAGTTATCACAGTTCTGTAGGCACAGCACAGGCTCACTGCACCCTCTCCCTTGCTGTCTCTGTGATGTTTTAGAGAAAATACACCCGAAGTAAGCACAGTCGGGCTAGCTTTGGATGCTGGCTCAGTTTAGTTGAGTGTATCATTTCTAACTGTGGTTGTCCTAGCTCCTCTATGGCAGAGCTGCTCCCTCCTGTTGCGTCCTTGGAGTATCCCATCTTTGGTCTGCTTTTTATTTTGATCTCACTCACGTGTGGCATTTTCTTCGGTAGACACATCAGTTAGTTATCCTTCTTACAGCCGTCGTCGTCGTCGTTGTTGCTGACACTTCTGATTTTCCCTCTGAATTCGCCATGATGGCCTTGTGTGGTCTGCGTGGTTCTGCCTCCACCCATGCCTGTGTGACGGCTGCTCTGAACCTCCTCTTGCTGCCCTGGTGGTGTCCAGGCTCTCAGCTTAGTTCCTTCCTCCAAAGCTTCCTTTCTACCTATGTTATCACCTTAGCTTCGAGCTCTTGCTCTCTGGGATGCATGTGCTTGTCGAGGCTTTTCTCCGAAGAAGGGCAAGGTGGTGGCTGCTGGTGTCCTGCTCTGGCATCAAGGTGTATTTCTGCATATGTGTTTTATTTCCTCATTAAAACATTTTTGTTGTTGTTGTTGTTGTTTCGGGGCTCTCCTATGACCTTACACTTTTCAGTCTCTCTGTGCTGAGACATGGACGGCTCAGTTCCGCCCTGAGTTCTGCTGCAGTCTGCTGCTCACTTGTTTGTATTCTCCCTGGAGTAGATGGTACCCAGAGGCACGGGGATGGGACAAAGGACTGAGCAGACCTCTTGTGCTCCCTGTTTCCTAGAGACACATGCCAGTAGATTGGAGGGGTAAGGAAAGTGAAGACGGGGCGAGATATTGTCACCTGCTTTGCTCTTGAGTGTGCAACTTGGGGTGCTAATCCTATGGATTCATGCTTTCCAGCAGCCCCAGGAGTCGGCCTAGGTTGCTTCTTGGCCTCAGTGATCAGTATCTTTTTAAATTAGAATATGTTACTGAGAATTGCAATGTACTGGACACACTCCCTTTCTTGTTTCTGAGGACTGTGGGGAATTGGCATCATGGCAACTTCTCCACCCTTCTCTCTGATAGCAACATTTCCGAGGAGCGTGTATCTCTCTGCTGACTGCTAACTTGTATCTCTTTGGGGGGGTTAGAGGTCACTCTTTGGTGCTCACTCTATGATGACCACAGGGATACCCTGTGTGTAGCCCAGAAGGCTGGGCAATTGGTAGATTTTTGCCAGAAGTCTGACAGGTACTTTCTGCACAAAGACATGTTTTTGTGTTTATTTCTATCTGTTTTTTCCCCTATAATATTTACCCTTTTTAGGCTAGTCTTTTGACACAGTTTAACCAGAATTTATAATTTACCAAACTTTTCACCTTGAAAAAGTCACTGTGATGTGAATTACTATACTGTTCAAGCACTTAGGAAATAAAGCTCTGTAACGTTACTATCCTGAATCCCTGCAAGGAGACATCTGCAGAATGTCGTGGAGACATGAGGGAGCTGGGATGTTCTCTGATCCAACCTGGAGGTGATGTTTTCAAATTAAGATTGAAGCATTGGTTTAGTTTCAGCATACTGGAAACTATCATAGCTCCAAACCACCAAGGGTGATGAGTTTGGAGCTGCAATTTATCCTTTCCAGTAAAGCTCTAGAGTGTTTACAAACTCAAATCTTTCCCAAGACTCTGGTTACTAGTTGAAGATGAAGAAGCCAGGAAAAGATTCTGTAATTCATAACTTTATGGGTACTGAGTAGGGAGCTGGGAAACTATTCTGCAGATGCTCTGAGGCCCAAAACAGGATTCATTTAGAGAATAGATGCTGTAAACACTTTTGTGAACTTGAAAAGTGTGAGTGTGAACAAGTAGGTTTTCTGAAAGAGTCTAACTTTCCTGTGAAACTCATAACAAGGCCACCATTTTCTAGGGACTTATGCTGGTCGTACTTAAAACTCATCCAAGCCTGCTGCTGTCCTTGTCCCATTTTTGAAATGAAGAACCTAGGTGCTTGGGGTAAAGCCCTAGCTGTGGCCCCATATCTGGGGCAGGAGGGTCGGGAGGCAAGGGCCTGCTCCCTGGAATCCACACCACAGGCTCTGTTGTTTCCCACCCTATTTGATCAAAGATTACACTTTATGGACAGGATTTTTCCAGCTGTTTTTCAGAGGAGCTTTTCATCATGGCCCTTTGACCTCATCTGTAATTAAAGGGCAAGAGATCTAATTGAGATCATCACATTTAACTTGCTCAACCAAATGCACGCTGAGAAAAGGGTAAGAAATGAACAGTCTGTTACTTAAAAAGAGTCAAGCCTAAAGAGGAGGCTATCTTTTAATGAGAAGATTATTCAGTGAAATGTTCTTCAGTAATTACTGCAGAACCTGTCAGATGTGGGGCTCGGTGATACCTGGAGCGGCAGCAGTCGGCCATTTGTGTGATATCTTCCTTCCCTTGCTGGGTGTAAGAAGCTGTGTTGACTGCTATCTAGACTGGAGGCTGAACCGAGGCTGGTGGCAATGGTGTGTGACATGAAGCTTGGGTCCTGTGCCCCCTGAGTCTTAAATCCACTCTCATCTCTAAAGGGGGCAGAAAACATGGGGCTAAGACCTGGTGAGCAGGAGGAACCAGTGGATTTGAACAATGCCCTGCACTGGGGACAGCCCCTTCATCACACCCAGGCCATTGTCAGGCCGTATGGACTTCTCAGTCGTTGCCATTACATTTTATTTTATTTTGACTTTAAAGAGTCCTTTCTCCTAGAGAGATACTTATTTCAACTCTAATGAACCATTTCCCCTTATTCCCAGGACGGAGCCTGGCATACAGTGAGTATCTGCTGTTAGGACTGAATTGACAGCTAAGATGTCTTCATTTTATGACTTTTAAAATATTGGAGCAAAATTTAATTTCTGAAAGCTTTTCCTGCATTAGTTAATGTTCCCCTGGAATTGTTCCTGGAAGTGGGGCTGCAGCTCAGGTATGCTGATGGATTACACTCCTGACTCACTCCCCAGGGTTCATGCAGATTCATGTTGGCACTGGCAAACACAGTGACCTAATCTGCATTTGGATATTTTAATTTTGTCTTTTATCTTCACAATTCTGATAGTCTAAAGTGACATTTCATTATGCCTTAATATGCATTCTGAGATTATTGTTACTGGCCATAGGAAGTAGGTAAGCGTCGGGCTTACCAAATACATTTAAGCAGTTTGTGTTTTTATTGGAAATCTTGTGTTCGATGTTGAGTTGGCTATATTTTGGATCGGATGAGACACATAAGTAGCATTCCCCCAATCCCCCGATAATTGCCTTCTGACTATCTGTGTATATTCTTGTAGATTATTAGATAAGCTTCTGCTCACAGTGGGCAACAGTTAACTCAGGGACCCATGACCAGTCAAAGTGCTGGGAGTGAGTGACTGTCCAGTTATGTCCTAAATAGGAAAACTGTGTCCCCACTTCCCTCTGTAAGGCTCAGGAAGCAGAAGAATCTAAGAGCCTGAGAATGGGAAAGAGTGCTATGAGACATTGCCGTCGCACATGGCATGACTGTCACACTCCTGGACTCACAGCTGTGGTTACTGACACGGACTGGGTCCATCAAGATTCTGTGGTGAATGGGGATGGGGGTCATGAGGCCCACCCTTCCCTGAGGAGCTGTTGACCGTTGATTGCTGCTGGGGGGGGGATCATTTTTATTTGGTAGTATAGCCACTGGTAAGTTACCGATGGTCCATCAAATCACCTCTCACTCACGTTCATGCAGGCAATCCCAATTAAACTCAATGAGTCATTAAAAAAAAAGTAGGAGAGATACTTGGTGGTAAGAAGGAAAGTCCAGAGGGAGTAGGAGGAGGGAGATTAAGAGGATGGTAGGGGGTAAATGTGATCAGAATACATTATATACAAGTTGACAAAGAATACATTTTAAAATAGTTTTTAAAGAAGTCCCTTGACAAGGAGCTGAATTATGACCCCTATGATTCTGAGTCAGTCACAGTCCAGGACTAATTTCCAACCAATTCACTTTCATAGGGATGTATAATTATGTCCTAGTAAACACAGAATCTTTATTCAATACTAATTCAACAGTGCACAAGCAAATTGAGTCCTGCTGGTGCAGAATTCTAGTTTAACTGTCATGTCAATCATTGCCATAGATTTTGTAGCTTCAAAGGTAGCATAACGCGACTCAAGGCAGAGAAGCAGGTAGGCTATCTACAGATCATAAGCTAGCCTCGATCTCCTCCAGTCTCATCCCCAGCTCTGTGGCAAACCAACTGCTGGAGCCTTTCCCCTCGCCCATCTCTGTGGACCACACAGATCTTCTCCTCCTAACTTCTCACTCATTGTTTTACTCCCACTCCAAACTCCATCAGGCATTCCCTGGAAACGTCCAGGCCACTCTAGCCCTGAAGCAGGTAGGCTAACTGCAGGTCCACACCTCTCCCTCCATCCCTCGAAGTCCAATCCCCAAGTCTTATGCACACCCTCTAGCAGACTACCTATTGCAGCCTCTCCTCACTCTCTGCCCCCGTCCCAAGGGGACTAAGCAGATTCTGTGTAGCACAGGCACTAAGGTCAGCAATTAATAAATGAGACCTCATGACACTGAAAAGCTTCTGCATGGCAAAGGACACTGCCATTAGGACAAAGCAGCAGCCTACAGAATGGGAAAAGACTTTTACCAACTACGCATCCAACAGAGAGCTAATATCTGAGATATATAAAGAACTAAAAAAAACTAGATGTCAAGAAAACAAGTAACCCAACTTAAAAATGGGATGCAGATCTAAACAGAGAATTCTCAATAGAGGAACACTTAAAGAAATATTCAATATTCTTTGTCATCAGGGAAATGCAAAACAAAAGTACTTTGAGATTTCATCTTAGACCCATCAGAATGGCTAAGATTAGTAAAAACAAGTAACAGCTCATGTTGGTGATGATGTGGAGTAAGAAAGACACTTATCCATTGCTGGTGGGACTTCCAACTTGTACAGTTACTATGGAAATCAGATCTACCTCAAGACTCAAGACTTGGATATATTACTCTTGGACATATATCCAAACGATGCTTCATCCTACCACAAGGGCACTTGTTCAACCATGTTCATTGCTGCTGAATTCTTAATACCCAGAAATTAGAAATAACCTAGATGTCCTTCAACAGAATAATGGATAAAGAAAATGTGCCATATTTACACAGTGGAGTATTACTCAGCCATTAAAAAGTGAAATCATGAAATTTGCAGGTAAATGGATGGAACTAGAAAAAAAATTATCATGAGTGAGGTAATGTTAAGTGAATGATAATTAAGCTATGATCCACAGAACCAGAGGTTAGGCATAGAGTAAGAGACTAGAGGGGACAGATGAATCTTCCTACAAAAGGAAAATGGAATAGATAGTTGTATATGGATGGGGGGGATTGGAACAGGAGGATCAAACACACAGAGGTGAGGGGAGGGGAGATGAGGGAGGGAATATAGGTAGAGACAGTTAAAATTAAGGGCAACTGAGAGATAGTATGGAAACCTAATACACTAGAGACTTCCTAAAGTGTATACATACATGAACGTGACCTAATGAAATTGCCAAATAATGGGGGAGACAGAGTCCCAATTGGCCATCTCTTGTCACCAAATGAAGCTTCCAGTACTAGGATTGGGCTACCTCTAATTGAGGTTTTAGACAAATGGGTCCCATGGAAGTCCCCAGACAACCCAGACTGTTTCCAAGACATAGGCTGCTCTCCACAAACCGAGAGCAAGGCCCCATTGCTGAAGACAACACCTTCACAACTCACTGACCATGAAGATGTTGGCTGGTGCCTATGTAGAGCCTTCACTCCTACGTTCCAGCATCCTTGATGTAGGAAGGTGCTCTCCACACTATTGAAAAGGAAATGCAAACACCAAGCCAGCCAGAAACCCTTTGTCTACAGTGGTGTACCGTCTGCAAGAGATGCTAGGGCAATGGTGGCACAAAGCTTGTGGGAGTAACCAACCAATAACTGATTTGACTTAAGAGCCACCTCACGAGATGAAACCCATACCTGACACTGCTTGGGTGACCAAGAACCTGAAACTGGATAGGCCAGGGACCTGGAGGAAAACCAAATACCACTGTTCCAGAAAAAATAAAAAACATAGCAATAAAATGACTCCTAGTGACATTCTGCTACACTCATAGATCAGTGCCTTGCTCAGCCATCAACAGAGAGGCTTCCTCCTGCAGCAGATGGGAACTAATACAGAGAACCACTGCCAGACAGTGTGTAGAGGGTAAGAGATCTTGGAACACTTAGTCATAAGTGGGGTATCTCCTCCAAATCCTCCCTCTCAGGGACCAGGGAACCCTACAGAAGAGGATCAGAAAGAATGTAAGAGCCAGAGGGGATGGAGGACACCAGGAAAGAAGGCCCTCTAAACACAGCAGGACTTCGGCCCATGTGAACTCCCAGTGACTGTGGCAGCATGCACAGAGCCTGTACCAGATGGGGTCCTAGACTAAGAGAAATGGACACACGTCCCTGTCCCTAATCCAGAAGCTATCTCCAATTAATAGCTACCTATAAATGAAAAATTAGTTTTCCTCAAGGGAGTCTCATTGGGCAGACAAACTACTCTTAAGGTAGGTCCCATGCCCAGCACTAGATGGCCACCACAAAATGAGTTCAACAGCAACCTTAGAGCTTTTTTGTCTCATAATGGTGTGTCATGGCATTTTTTTTAACCTTGAAAGGTCCTTTATGTATATATTATGACTTCCAGTTTTGTATTTTAATGAGATTCCTATATGTACAAATGTGGGTATCTCTGCATCCATATGTGTTTCTCATGCTTTTTCTTTGGCTCTTTTTCTTCTTTTTGCTTGTTTTTGTCCTATTCTGACTTGTTTTTATTTTATTTTATTATTATTCCTTAGATGTCTCCTTGTTTTCTATTGAGAGACAGAAAGGGTTTCGATTGGGATGGGAGGGGAGATGGGGAGGAATTCAAAGGAATTCTGGGAGGGGAAACTGTAATTAGAATATATTATATGGAAAAAAACTATTTTCAATACAAGAAAAAAAGAGAACAGTGGGGAGAAATGTGCCCATTCCATGGTGCTTGTTTAGTGGACAGGCACGGACATGTCTGTGAGAGGCATGTGCCACGTGTACCATGATGTACTCCTCACTGTGACAGGCTGGGGGCCAGAAGACATGGACTCAACAGGCTAGAGAAAGATTTTAAATATCTTCCATCTTTTCATCAAAATTAATTAAGAAGGCAAGATCCTGATATAGCGTGCCATTTGGACATGATTTATTTTTGAAATTAGGAAGTATTTTAAAAATTATGACTTTGATTAAAATAATAAATGTCAGTCGTTATTACTTAGAACAATTGCTGAGACAAAGAAAGGTCATTTGAAAATTGGATTCTCATAGCTGTTATTAAGAAGTTAAATATTTCAGTTTCTCATGTGTTCATTTCTACTGTAGTTCATGTTCAAGGCATCCATGGGAAGCTGTGAGTAGTGAAAAAATACTATCAGTTCTGTGATGACTTTGAACATAATTGTGTCTGTATTCCAGGACTAGGCAACTCCTTTAATGAAAAAATTGTTTTCTTTAAAAGGGGATGGTATAAATATGTGTGTATGAAGTCACATTTTCCTCTTGTGCAGTATACTTTCAGAGGTCAGTCTACACAGGAGAGAGCATGCATAAAAATATGATCTCAAGATCTCAGGTGCAGTGGGACGTCTGCTTTCGGAATCCTCTGTTCCTTTGGTTGTTCTCAATATACCATTTCCTGGTGAGTGGAAAATCAGCCCTGTTAAAGAGTGTGTGCATGGGATCTGAGCTACAGCTCTGCTCCATTGTCCCATGAGAGAGAGACCCTGGGCAAGGGGGACAGTGTCATGGATTTCTCATCCTTCAGGACTTCCACTCATCATTTCCATGGCAGGATGAGGAATGTTGCTGTGGGTCAGCCAGAGTGAGACTCACTGGTCCTGGCCTAGGCTCCTGCCTCCTGTGCAGATGGTGTAACTAATTATTTTTGTCCTGCAGTACATGCATCTGTCTTGGTAATTCCTCACTCAAGGTGCCTCCTCCACAGCCACTTCCTCACAGGTCTCTTTCTTCTCCTCCTGTGGGGTGGATTTGCTCCTGTGAGCGAATCCGCTCACAATGTGTGCTGGAGAGGCACTCTGCTCACTCTCTAGGAAGTTTAATGGATGGTATGGGTCTGCTTGTGAATCAACACTGGATTCTTCCACAGTGGCCCCTGGGACCTGGGGAACAAGTTACACATTTGAAGGAGATTCTAAAAATTAGGAAATTTTAGATTATGATTCAAGGTTCATGCCCTAGAACAGGCCTGAATGATGTTTTAGTGTGGACAGAGGGGTGGAAGTTCTAGGCAAGGTGAAGGCATTGGCCTCACACCTTCCACATTGGATGCACTCTTTTTCAGCTAAAACAGCACATCATGGAAGTAGATGGAGGGAAATAATTATATCCTCTGTCAGTGGGAGACAAATCCATGAGCTAGACTTCCATTCAAGGTTAGCTGTTGTTCTTCTAGGAATTTGCATTGTAAATGATGGCAGATTTAGCCCCTCATTTTAACTTGTCTATGTGCAAAGTGAAGCACCTCCCACCAGCCTTAAGCATGCTTCTCCTTGCACACATTCCCCGGGTGCTCGCAGAGAAAAAAGGAAGTCAGTTTTTTAGAGTATTATCTGTTATAGGAATAAAACCAGTGTCCTTTCAAAATACCTGCCTAGACAGCTGCGTTTGAAGTAGGTTTTCCCTGAGCTAGTTAAGTGTTTGTGTTTTTGCAAACTTTCCTCTGTGCATCCGAGGAGAGAAAGCACAGCTGTATTTCTGTGGGGCTCCCAGGCATGGTGTCGTGTCAAAAGGAACAGGAATGCATCACTGCTTCTGTGTCATGGTAACTGTCAGTGAGCAGAACATTTAGTCCTTTCATCAAACTTCTAAAAATACTCCTTAATTGGTAAATCACAAACTATTTAAGATATGTATGCATATAAACAGACACACACAGTACACACACAGTAGTGGGAGGGCTGAGGACCCTCAGCTGGGCTCTGCTAATGAAGTTGGCAATGGTTTAGATTATATTTATTATTTTGTAGCTGGGATGTCTCCATAGGATCCATTGTGATTAGAGGTTTTGTGTGCACACTGGTGCAGTTGGGAGGCTGTGAATCTTTGGGACATGGGCCTGGTGGAAAGTCCTTAGGCTATTAAGAACACAGCCTGGAAGAGGTTGGTAGGACCTTGGCCAGTCCTCTGCCTCTGCTTCCCGGCTTAGACATAAGCACTCCTTCCAATGTGAACTCCTCCATTACCCTCTTCTTTCGCTAAGGGGCTGGCCTCCATCAGCGCAGGAATCAAAGGGAATCCACGGAGTCCATACAGTCTATGACTTTTCTGTCTGAGGGAGGTTAGGGAAAAAGGACACTCACACACTCTCTTGATGATTTTCTTCTTTATTCTCTATTCTTCATTCTGTGTTCTGTATTCTCTTTTCTTATCTCTATCCAGATATGTCCCTTCTATCTTTCTGGATGTTTTCCTTCTCCTTCTAACTCTCTTGATATTCTCCTCCTAATTCTCTCATTCTTGATGTTTTCTGTATAATTCTATCTTTACTTTTGATGTTTCACTTCTAACTCTCTCATCCTTGATGTTTTCTTTTCAACTCATTTTAACTCTCTCATTCTTTCTCTTACAGCTTATATCCCCCAGCAAAATCTTTCAGGCAGTATAGGAATTACAGTGTGAGTACACTCTGTTTTTCAAATGAATGATTATAATGAGTACATGTAAAAGCGTGTTTTTCATCTTCCTTACATGAGTAAAAACAAAGTCACCCCAATAACCTACATACATTTACATCTAAATAACTTGTTACAGATTAACAGAACATGAGCAAACAGCATTTTTTACTCAGCCAACTCTTTTGTTGGCAGGCTGCATAGTGCGGTTACAAAGAAAGGGCCAATTTATTACTTATCTTGAAAAGCAGTCTTATAAGAAATCTTAAAGGAATCACAAACTTAAACTTTTTTATATGAAAAAGAATCAGTCAGCTCTACTTTAAACCTTTAGGGTACATATATACTTATCAATAATCTCTTATATCATCCTGAGGGCAGGAATGGGTATAAGGAATTAATCATCACCTTTGGTCATCAAACAACCCTAGCAAGAAAGGCGCATCAGCTAATGATAATTGGGCTACTTTGTTCTTGTTCCCTGACCTTAATGAGTTCCTCATTCAACTATGTGCCTTTTCTAAAACTTTAGATTGTCTTCTTGAGTTTTTCACCTCAAAGCTGTTCAACAAAAACATCTTAGTCTAGCTTTAAGTTATTTTCAAAGCCTTGTTTCAGCTATGGTGCACTCTGAAACCTGTGAACACATCTCCCAACGTTAAGGTTAAAAGATTTAAGCTACTTGGGCTACTGGGACTCAGTTGTTTTTCTTAATCATTAATCTCAGCCACAGTCTATGTGACTCTTCAATAGAAACTCACGTGTTCTAGTTGTGTGACACTTCCTTGTTTGTATTTTTGTTCATCAAAACTCTGTATAAAGTAACATTATTGTTATCAGGCAGTACAGCTTAGGAAGGAATCATCTTCATAATAATCTACAGATAAAAATGCCCAGTAGAACGGGATATTTCCATGAGATAAACACACTACATTACAGGCAGTGGGGGTCTCCCCATACCCATTCACACCATGACAGATACCAGAGAAAGATGGCAGCAGCAAACATGGAAAGGCACAACAGAAGCAAAAGACTTTCCAGGGTTTGTGGTTTTTGGGGCCTTGCCTGTCCAATATTGACCCATCAGAGTTTCCTTCTGGTGGGCTGACACCTTGAACTTCAGTTGGCATCTGCTGCTCCTCTGACATGGCCACTGGCAATCTTCATCATGACTGATACAGTCAGTCCACCCTTGGCTTTTTTTTTTTTTTTTTTTTTTTTTTTTTTTTTCTTTTAGAGGTAGCATATGTTTATTATTTAAAAAAAAAACTTCATAGGATTATAATGAGGAAAGGAATATTCTGTGGGAAGGAAAGACGCTAGGATGCAAAGTTACAGGTATTTTAACATCAGACCTGCTCTGAGTTACTCCAGGGTCCAGGTAGAAGGAGACAGTAGAAACAAACAGGCAATTCTGTAAAGTTAGACTTCGGTTTGATTAAAATCTAAACTGGTTTTGCTTTTAAAAAGTCAATATATCAAAAGGCCCGCTTTAATGACATGCTAGTCCCAATTGGCTTTGAACCTCTGAAACCATGGGCTCCAGGAACCTTGACGGTTTTTGAGTCATCTGTTTTGGTTATTTCTTAGAATGATACAGCTAACTGACACTTGTCAAATGCAGGTGGCTGGGACTGCTGTTATCTGCAGAGTGGGTGTGGCATTGCCCCTCAGCATTCCACTCAGAGCACAATGTGAAGGCTCAGGAGAAGAATTGCTGCTGATTTCCTGCCCTTCACTTCCGTTTTCTCCTTTGGAAATTAATTCCAGATGGTCTTGAAGACCTGTTGATCTTAGAGTCCCTAGTTGAACGTGTGGGGCTTTCCTCTGTCTGGGTCAGCTCAGAATAAGCCCTGAGAGGAGGAGTCAGTAATTGGTGGCATGGGAGAATCTGGAGACTGAGACAGCTTCCCCAGAACCATGCTGTATGCTGTCCCAAGTCCTTCCTTTTGCCTGCTGTGTTCACAGACATGAGCATCTGGAACTCAGATGGGCTTGGGAACAAAAAAGTCTTTGAACTATTTTCTGGGCTCTTCAGGCAGAGGCCAGTATGTGAGGAGCACCACATGCCTTCTCCTTCCTATGTAATTGGTCTATGATGGACTGGCCATTTTTTTTTTAAACCAGTGTCTTTTCCTTTATGGTCAGCCTCACTCTCCTGACACTCAGGTTCCCTGCTTGCTTTCTGCCTTTCACTCACTTCAGCCCTGTCTTACCCCCTCTAGACCTTCCATTGCAGGGATTTCAAACAGTGATGAAAAGGCTCCTGGAAACCTGCTGAAGAGAGGCGCCTCTGCAACACAAAGCCCACAGCACAAGGTGCTTTCTGACATCAAGGTGAGGCTCCAGGGGCGGAGTCACTGGTCTGTCAGTTGTTCTGTTTGCCGGGACTGTACTCTCTGACCAGCTCCCTTGGCCCCATGCCGCAGATCTCTCTGCCTCCTCTCCTTGTTACATGGTACAGGAGAACCGTGGTGACAGAGTGTGCTCGTTATGAGCCTGACTTTCTAGCAGGTAAATCCTCAGTCTCATTCTCACAAAGGATAGCCCATCCCTGTAGCTTTGTTCCAGTTTTGAAAAGGAGAAAGTCCAACTGCTGGGCTAGGCAGGCATTTTCCAAATCTGTACCTAATAAGTACGAGACTCCAGGGTCCTTCCTAGTCCTGACTGGTGTTTTTTCCTGGTTCTACAGTTATGCCTTGAAGAGATCATGCTACCAGCTGTTTTCATGAGGCTGAGCAGCGAGGAGCTATCTGTAAAACGATAACACCCCAGTATCTGAGGTTTTGTTTTCTTGCTTTTAGTTTCCTATGGTCAACTACTCTGTAAATATTAGATGAAGAAAATTCCAGCAATAGACAGTTCATACGTTTTAGCCTGAGCAGTAGAGTAGTCATCACCCTCTGCACCCTGCCTAGAGCATCTGTTCATTATACACTGACCGTTGGCTGCTCCCTGAGTATTAAGTTCAGTTCCTGTGAACTATGGTGGCTCATGATGCTTGAGTTCAAGGAACCCTTAGTTACTTAATGGCCCCAAAGCATAAGAATAGCTATGAACTTGTCATGGTATCATAGCATATTGTTTTAACTGCTCTATTTTCATAAGTTCTCATTAATCTCTTGGTGTCTCATTTATAAGTCAAGATTTGTTGTGAGTGTGTGTATCTGTAGGAAAATCCACATGCACAGGGTTTTATGCCATCTGGAGGGTCATGGGTTTTATCCCCAGAGGCTAAGGGGATGCTGCACTTTGACCTTTTGAGCTGAATTATTGATATGGGAGAGTGAAGGAGCTTTTATTAAACACAGGGATGTCCTGGTGTCTGTGCAGTTTCAGCAGCACACTGAGCCCTGGGTTCTGTAGGCTGTTGGGAAAAGGCCACGTATAGAGCTGAGGAGCAGGAGAAGGAAGAGGGCTTGCACTGACTTGTGACCGTGGTTCTGCAGTCTGCACAGAGAGACCCAAGAACTGGATCTTAAAGGAGAAATGTGGATAATGCTTGCAGGCGAGGAGTGGGCTTTCCAGGTGGGGATACAGGATGACGCAATGTTCAAGGCTGTGTAGTGGCAGTCCTGTCCTTCACTGCAGATGTCCCTGGCCCCTGGCTAAGTGCCTTTCGGTCTCAGCTCACTAGCTCTGGAAAGTCAAGACATGGTCCCATGCTTTTTTTTTTTTTTTTTCAGTCGGGACTTTCTTTTCCCAGAACTGACTTAGGTCTATTCATTATGTGAATACATTTGGTTATGAGGAAAAAATGGGAATAATTAATTTGACCCCAGGGTGTCGTGGAGCCAGGAGATCATCCTAAAAGTGGACTCCTTTGTTTACTCACCACCTAGCCTCCAGCTCTCCTATGAGCACATCACTGTCAGTCCATTACTGCCGAAGATGGCTGCAGTCCCAGGAGCCCGAGGGCCCGCACACAGTGCAGGCTTCTGATCTCTTCTCTGCACATGTGGTCCGTAAGCTTCATCACTATGGGTAAACTAAGGTTAACCTCACAAGCATGTTGATGTTACTTAAATGAGCGGACTCAAGATATTTAAATAAAGATCACAGATTTCCTGTTTAGCTGGCCACCTTGTTCTAGGTCATGTTCATTATCAATGTTGGGAATGTCTTGTGACTTCAAGAGACTTATTTCAGTGAGCAGCGTAGCTAAAGAGCCATTTCTCTTTGAATTCCCTTCTAATCTGTAAAAATCTGGTTAGGGCTGCAGAGATGGCTCAGCAGGTAAGAGTACTTGCTGCTCTTTCAGACGACCCAGGTTGAGTTCCCAGCACACATTTGCAGGTCACTACCATCTCTAACTCCAGTTCCAGGGAAATTGGTGACCTCTGCAGGCATCCATGGGCACCAGGAATGCACATGGCATACAATCATACCTGCAGACAGAACAGTCATATACATAAAATACGTTTTAAAACAGCCTAGTTACTTATTTCCACTTCTCAGATCTTTTGCATCCAAGAACTAAACCCATGGTGATAAGTAAATTCAGGGATGGGCTCATCCCTGCACTCAGGTAGACAGGGTACTGAGAGTGGGAGGGTCTCTTGTCCCTCCTGATGTCCTTGTGTCAAGGACAAAGCAATGGGGGTGAGTCCTACTGCAGGTGGCCCCTGGCTTTTCTAGAGCTGGTTTTGATGGGGACACTGAGCTGTCTTAGAGAGCAGCTATTAACTGCCTACAACTCAGAGCCTCTACGGATGCCCCTCACTGGTCTGCTCGGGCTCTCAAGAACCCTTCTGGCTGGCACACAAACCTGTGTCCTCCAACCAGTGCTTGTTGACTTTTCTGAGTAAAGGTTCCTGGTACTTAGGTAGAGTAGCCTAGAAACCGGCAGAGTATTTCTACGCACATCACCTCACTTGACTTCACAGTGAACTGGGTGATATGCTTGAGACAACTGACTTAGTGTTGACTTATTTGGAGTGACAGGGGACACTATTAATGTCTTTGGGACAGTTGGCATTAGCTGACTATGCTGCCCACACTGGGAAACGTGATCCTCTGGTCTTCAGGAATCTCTAAGCTTACAGGAACCGAAACCTGGGCACACTGTTATGCAAACCATGGAGGTGGGACATCTGGGTGATGGAAGAGTCTTGTAGAAATGAGGGAAGAGGGTACAGGAGTTTGGCCAGCCAACTCTGGAGTCAGGGTACCTGAGGACAAGTTTCCAGAGGCCAAAGAATGTCTGGGCACCTGGAATTCCTGAGGGAGTCCAGCTGGCTTACTTAGGCCAGACTGACCTCTCCTTCCTTATCTGTATGGTTCTCATCCAGGTCTTTGAGAGAAGATGTCTTAGTCAGTGTTCTATTGCTGTGAAGAGACACCATGACCATGGCAACTCTTCTAAAGAAAACATTTAATTCAGGTGGCTTGTTTACAGTTTCAGAGGTTTAGTCCATTATCATGGCGGGAAGCATGGCAGTGTGCAGGTAGACATGGTGCTGGAGAAGGGGCTCAGAGTTCTGCATCTGGATTAGCAGGCAGCAGGAAGTGACAGTGAGTCACACTTCCTTCAACAAGGCCACACCTCTTCATGGTGCCACTCCCTGTGGGTCTGAGGGGGCCATTTTTATTCAAACTAACCACAGCAGGCAAATTGAGCAGTCTGTGGTAGGAGGGCAGCATGTTATGGATGTTTCAAACAAGAGGAAGCAAAATGGAAGAGATCCAGAATGGCAGCTGAAGTTTCACTTTTAAGAATGGAGTGGAGCCAGGCCGTGGTAGTGCATGCCTTTTGTCCCAGCACTTGGGAGGCAGAGGCAGGTGTATCTCTGTGAGTTCAAAGCCAGCCTGGTCTACAGAGTGAGTGCCAGGACAGCCAGAACTGTTACACAAAGTAACACTGTTTTGAGAAACAAAACAAACAAAAAAAAAAAAAAATGGAGTGGAAACCCAAGTACTATGTAGCCTAGTCACAGATGAGTACAGACTAACAGATACCAACCCCATCATGGTGATATGTCTTAACTACCGAAGACTTACCTTTGCTGTTAGCATAGGGTGGGTCCCAGTGCATGGATTTCTCAGGTTTCAAGATGCAGTAATTATAAGCTATTATCTAAAAAATATGATATATTTGGAGTGGTGTTCAGAGAAGCAGGACTGGGTGGACTTGCTTTGTTCCAGTGTGTGTGAGGAACTAGAAACCATCAGAGTGGACTATATCTTGTTCCTGTTTGACTTCAAGTAGAAAGATCATTTATGGGAGGGCAGTTAGTCACACTGGTCTCAACTGATGCTTTTGGACCAGCTGGTTGAGGGATTTCCCATCCCACAGACCAGCCAGTTACAGACAGGGAGGGCTAGAGAGGGGGAAGCCAATGTCTGTTTTCTGTGGTAGGTTGGGGTCTGCATAGCACTTGCTTCAGGGAGAAGAGAAATGGCTGACTCCTCTTCTGTCTCTAAAGGCTGCCTTGAGTACATCTTCTCAAACTCCTGGGAAGATTTCCTGCCTACATTTAGCACTGAGACCATCATGGTCCATACAGATGCAGAGGCATCACAGGAAAAGCAATGGTCAGATAGAGGAGAAGGACTGTACAAGTTATAGTCAGAATAAACTGGATGTCATAGCCGAGGAGGGCCAGGGATGAAGCCAGACAACTCAAGAAGCCTTCTTAGGATAGCCACCCCAGCCTGGGAGTCGAAAGTCTTGTGTTGGTTACCGTGGGAACCCTTATTTTCATCATCTCCATTGTCCTGAGAATGCTTCCTGTATCCAAAATGCCAAATTTGGAGTGAGAAACAACATGTTGAGTAACTGTGTCAGTCTCTGATGCTGCAGCATAAGCCCTCAGCCCTGTGTGGGCCTGTTTAGCATGGAGCAGTGTGTAGTGGAGGAGGCCTTTCAAAAACCCCATTGAGGTTGAGGGTTCTGACCCCGAAATCAAGGTCCACACTCCTGCCCTGCCCCCGACATTAGCATGGAATTGATTTTCAAATTTCCAACAGATACAATGTTGCCAATGGAAATAATTTTCTTGTACACTGCCCAGGCAGAGGGAATAGGAACCCTGATTGCCAATCGTCACAGAGTCTGGGATAGGCAGCAGCTCGCTTGGGGAGTCATCACTCAGGAATGATGGCCCACAAATGTCAGATAAAAGTCCTTGTAAAGGCTCAGAAATTCTCTCCCTGGTCTTGTCCGTTATAGGAGGATCGATGATGTGTGTTCTAGTGTATGAGTCAGAGCCTGGGTTAGGACATCAGCTTCCTTTAGTGAGGGTGACCTGGGATGGGCACCTTCTGTCTCTGCATGTGTAGAAGAATCTCATTTTGTATCCAGCAATGTAACTTCCTGAAAACAAGTCAACAGAGATTCTAAAGTGAGAGTTCTGCTCCTGTGTGCAAGTGTTATGTGTGCATATATTTCTGAGGTTTGGGATCAACGTCATGGCTTAGTTAGGGTTTCTATTGCTGTAAAGAGATACCATGACTACGCCAACTCTTACAAAGGAAAACATTTAATTGGGGCTGGCTTACAGTTTCAGAGGTTCAGACCATTATCATCATGGCAGGACATGGTGGCATGCAGGCAGACATGATGCTGGAGAGATAGCTGGGAGTGCTACGTCCAGATTGGTAGGCAACAGGAGACTGTTAACCACACTGGGCATAGCTTGAGCATATGAGACCTCAAAGCCCTTCCCCACAGTGACACACATCCTCCAACAAGGCCACTCCTCTTAATAGTGCCACTCCCTATGGGCCAAACATTCAAACACATGAGTCTATGGGGGCCGTACCTATCCAAACCACCATACACCCCCTCTTTTCTTCTGTGTGAGGGCCTAGAGATGACTGCCAATCACACCCGGCTCCAAATCAGCTTGCTGTCCACAATCCATGTAGGCAGCTTTGTTGAAGGCTAGCCAGTACTGGTGCCTTTATGAATAGGTGGCCCATCAGGCCTGGCTGTCATCTTCAGTGTGCTGTGGCAGACCTAACTCAGTCCTACCTTTGCTGCTCTGTCTAGATGGCTCTGACTCCCATCACGAAATGTTCAAAGTTTAGATGTAGTTTTTGTGAGGAATCTCTCCAACACTTCAAATCTGGCTGCCTGGTTTATCAGAAAGGGGGTTGCTTATGGCCATCTCCTGTCCTTCTTCTTTCCTTATCCTTCTACCTCTGGTGTCTCTGGGCTGCTCTCTGCTGGGGTACCATGTGCTGTGGCAAGGGTATGTGTTTGAACCTCTACCCATTGTAAGCACCTCTGGCTTATGATCGCAGTGACTCCAGGAAATTCTTGGAGGCTCTAGTATCATGGATATACAATTCTGTCTCATTTGTACCTTCCATAGTATGGGTACCTTATAGGATTTCCCATTGCCTTTGGACAGCACTAATGTCTAACTTTGGGCTCGAGGCAGGACCCTTTTGAGTCCTGAAGCCTTGGGCCCAGGAGGTATGTATGTAGGCTTGTTTTTTTTTTT
>CABHPR010095931.1:0-15604 GCA_902168415.1 Peromyscus melanophrys
GTAACCAGCCACGTTCTCATTAGTTGAGGCCTGCTCTATGGGAGGAAATTTACTTCTGGTATTGTAAACCTGGTCAAAAGCCTGAGGTAGGAGAGGCCATAGACCCTAGTAGTAAAGCTACTTCTGATGTTTTGATAAGTGGACACAATGTGCCCTTCAAATTGCCTTCTAAATGACCGTGTTCCTGCCCGTTAGGGCTGCCGTCCGCTTTGGTTGAGAAGGTTCTTTTGACAGTAGTCAGCGGTGAGTGCAGAGACTCACAGCTAGTCAAAGTACAGAGAAGACTTGCCCAGTCATAAACAGGACATCTGTGTCATCCATCCCCTCCAAGGTTCAGGGAACATTGTAGAAGACGGATAGAAGGCCAGAGGAGCAGGACACGATGGGAATGCCTTTAATCCCCACGCGGAGGCCGGCCTGGTCTACAAATCAAGTTCCAGGTCAGCCAGGGCTTTAGACAGAGAAACTCTGTCTCAAAGACAACAACAACAACAACACAACACAACACAAAACAAAACAAACAAAAAAAAAACAAAAAAAAAAAGAAAAGAAAGAAAAAGAGAAAAAGCAACAGGAAAGGGAAGGGCCGTGTGGAACGCTCCTTGAATAGTTGTTGCATTTGGGAACCGACATTTGCAGAAGACAGGGCCAATAGAACACTGTCGTGGAGGGAGCAGGGTCTTTGGGGCCCCACTCCTCCTTTAGGATTGATAGGCAGTTAGTTGTTAATGGCGGAGGGGGAGACATTTTCTTCAGAGGAGTGGCTCCTGGTAACAAACTCTCACTACCGTAAACACCCTACTGAAACTCGGTGGAACGCACAGTCACAGGAACTGAAACTCGGTGGAACGCACAGTCACAGGGATGAGAAAGTAGCAGGACTGAGGGAAGGACCCTTAGGAAGCAGGCGGACAACAGAGGGTCACAGAAGAGTGTGTGCATATGGCGGAATACAATATGCACATATGTTAAAATATCATAGCCGGGTGGTGGTGGCGCACCCCTTTACTCCCAGCACTTAGGAGGCAGAGGCAGGTGGATCTCTATGAGTTTGAGGCCAGCCAGGTCTACACAGGTCAGCTAAGGCTACACAAAGAAACCCTGTCTCAAACAAACATATATATGCATATAGATGTATATAGATGATATATGATATGAGAAATATATGGTAATAAAAGCGGTTTTTAAAAGGAAGGAAAACTTGTATGGCAAATGCAGCCTCCGGAGTGAAGAGACTGAGCTGAGTGGCATCTGCCCAGACTTTCCTTTCCCACGTGTTTGTAATTGTTCATAATTAAACATGGGGGGCGGGGGGAGAATGCTCAGAAAAATGAGTATTGTTGAAACATAAACAAGACCCTGGGCATCACATACCAAAGCATGCATAGTGAGAACAGAGGTTCCTGGAGAGGACCTGAATTTACAGTAAACCTCTGCAAGCCTGATTAACATCTGTGATGTGGACAGAATGGAATGATGCGAGTCCAGGGCCAAATTACCCTGGGTCATTTTCAGCCTTTTTGGTAGCCATTTAGTACCCTCTTCTGTGACCTGACATCTTTGTGACCATTAAGTAAGTCCTTTGGCATGTACAGATACATTCCTAGCTTTCACCCGCCAAAAGGCTAAGAATGCCATTCAGATAGCATCTGAGGCCAATGGCTGAGACTTCCTGGTCTTTCTGTGACCCACTTACTTGATGTTCCCACCATTGCATTGAAAAATGTCTTGATTTATAATTCTTTTTGCTTGTTTCATCCCTATAAAACTTCATGGGACTGTTACCACGTTAGAACACGGAAAATGTGAGGTAACCTAAATCTGTGTCTCAAATATGTTCACTTATATTTGGTTCCAGAATAAACGCTCTCTTATCCCCTCTGAGGTGAGAGTTGTGTTTTTAGATTGACAAGAGTCACTATTTAATGAGAGTTTAGATGTATCTCGGTGGTGCATGCCTTTAATTCCAGCACTTGGAGAGGCAGAGGTAGGTAGAGTCCTGTGAGTTCAAGGCAGTCTGGCCTGCTAAGCAAGTTCCAGGCCATCCAAGGCTACCTAGTGAGACCCTGTCTCAATAAACAAACAAATACATAAAATAAAACATATATTTAGCATGCACAAGGCGCTAGGTTTGATGGCCCAGTACCCTTTCCCACAAACAAAGGGATTCAAAGAGGATGGTCTCCTGAAAGCAGTCCTAAACACGGAGTGCTTTAAGCTATCAGAAAGCTAGAAATGAAAACTTATACACTTCAAAAATTTATTCAGGGACTGGGAAGTAGAGGAATGACAGACTCCTTGCTTCTCTAACATGTTGTAAGACTAAGTTTGACCCATAAAAACACACACACATTCACACAAATCATTTGCTCAGACCATAAATATGCACCACATACCATGTTACTGCATGTGAAAAATGAATTGAACGAATCTGTTAATGACTTAGTAGAAAAGAAAAAACATTGTATAAATACAGTATTTATTTTTGTTGTAGTTTATCACAAATAGTTTTATTTATCTGATAAATGCAGAATCACACGGTATGGAGAAAGTATCTCAGAAGCAAAAGAGGAAGTACCTAATTGACTGGAGACACCAGCAGAGGCTTCATGTCCGTTTGGAGTGGAAGGGACCAGGGAGGATATTCCTGGAGAGAGAACAGAGGAAGGCAGGCGTGGTGTTTCAGGACTGAGTTACCTGATACTGGGGAGTGTCAGAAGGTGAAAACTGTGTGCGGGTTGCTGCCGTAGCTGGGCGGTGGAACCTAGGTTTAGTGTAGACAAAGCCTTGGCTCCTTCAGCATGGAGCGTGGGAGAGCCTGAGAAGCGGAATTGACTGAAGATGAAGGCTTTGAGGGGAGTACAGAGAGGCTGTAATTCCAGAGTTCAGAGCTGCTGGGTGACTGGACTGGAACTCTCTATGTACGTCAGGCTAGCCTCCAAGTCATAGAGCTCTGTCAGCCTCTGCTTCCCGAGTGCCACCAGACGTCACGGTTGCTTTTTTGAACGCAACTAGTAAGACCTGAAACTTTGAAACTAGTAGAAGACACTTCAAGCTGTAGGAGGCTGGATGTGTAGCTCAGCAGCAACTGTGTGGCTGCGTTCCACCAGGCACAGGTATGGGAAGGTATAATTGCTACCAGTCGTGTGTTTGAGCTTCGATGACCTGCCTAAGTTCCTGGACAGCAGGAGTTACAAAGTGAGACCCTGTGTATTGGGGCAGGGGTACAGAAATAATGTCCAGAGCAACCTACTCAGTTGGCTATTTTGGAGGAAAATTGGGAGGTGAAGTGAGGAAGGCTTTTTTTTCTCTCTCTCCTCCCTATCTTTCCCCTAATCTTTTATTTATTTTGCCTTCTTTCAGTCCTTAGTCTAACATTTTTTGTTTGCTGTGGTTTTTTTTGGGGGGTGGGGTGGGGATAGGGTCTCGCTCTATAGTTTTGGCTGGCCTGGAACTTATTAGGTAGACCAAGTTGACCTTGGAGGCAGAGGGATCCCCCTGTCTCTGCTTCTGAAATGTTTCAGTTAAAGGCAGATACTACCACACCTGTTCCCTAGTCCTTTAGTGATCTGTGCTTTTCACTGATGTTCTCTGTAAAGCCACCCCCAACCCCCCACCCCCACCCTCCATCCCCCATCCCCTCTACCCCCACCCTCCACCCTGGCCTACAAAAGTGAGTTCCTGGAAAGGCACAAAGCTACACAGAGAAACCCTGTCTCAAAAAACTAAAGGGAGGAAAAAAAAGAGCGCAAGGAGATTCTTCACCAACAGTTCAAGGTCAGCCAGGGCTATAAAAGACCATGTCTATAAACTTAAGCCTGAAGTGCTGGCACAGGCAGAATGATCTGAGTTTGAGGCCAGCCTAAGGTAAATGGTGAGTCCCAGGCCAACACTGGCTACAGAGTAAGACTCTAACTTAAAATTAAACAACAGAAAAGAGAGCTCAGATGTAGCTCCGTTGGCGTTGGTCCTTCGAGGGACACAGCTAACATCCTGTGCAGTAACTTCCCTAAACTGCTGAAGCCCGCAGCAGCCGCAGAGTAGGGCGGGACAGCAGGATTCGCTCCTAAACTATGGCTTTATACCCTGTCTAGTTTTAGTACCTTCACTAATCAGCTACACTCAGACACCCCTCCCCTCTAAACTCAAATGCCCCTTCCCACTAAAGTCTCTAAAACTAAGGAATCTCCCATGTTCTGTAGGTTGTTATTGGGTCTCCTAGCCCAGCTTCCACAACTCTAAGTAGCCCGCATTGCTAAAGGATACTTCCCCTTTAAACCCATCTCATGAATCTCTCTATCAGATCTAGAAAGAATGTGTTATTTAAAAATTTGGAATGCTTGCCTAACATGCATGAAGTGTTGGGTTCTATCCCTGGCACCTCTTAAACCAGGTGTGGTGATACTTGACTGTAATCCCTGCACTTAGGAGGTGGAGACAAGAGGCTCAAAGTTCAAGGCCATACTTGGCTATATAGGAAGTTTAAGGCCAGCCTAGGCTACATAAAACCTTGTCTCCAAAAACCACACAATAAAAATGGGCTGAAGGCTGTCCGGACGTAAGCAGCATCCATCTGTGCTACTGGTTGTGAACTTCCTCCTCCAGTTTACAGCCTTTTCTCCAGCTGGGACTTTGGGTTGGAGAATTTGGCACTTTACGTTGGCTTGGCTCCGGGCAGAATGACAGAGGTTGTTTGCAGTGATGGTGTGGGGAAGAAAGTTCTCATAAAATGCAGCGTGGGTGACATCATTGAGGACGTGAAGAAACTGGGACCCATTGGGACAAACTTGTTCTTAAGAAGTGGTATACAATTTTGAAGGCCCATGAGTCTCTGGGAGACTATGACTCTGGGAGTCTACGAAACCCATGATGGGATGAGCCTGGGGCTTAATTACTAATAGGCCTCCTTCCCCCTCCTCTGCCCTGCCACCTCCCACCCTCTCCTGCCATGCCCCTGGGATGCCTGCTTTGAGTGATTCACATGAATCAAAACTTAGATGCCAAAAGCAACAAAATGTATATATGAATAAAGAAAAGAAAGAACAATGGGTAGAAAAGTTGCTCAGTGGTAGACTGGCTATTACATACCACATGTTCCAAGGCCATGGCTTCCATCAGTACTGAAAGAAGAAAAAGAAAGGAAGGGGAAAATGTTGAAAACAAAATACAAAACACATAGTTTCTTATCACAAAGGTTCATTCTGTAGCCATGTGTTAGAGACCATGGCCAGGGCGCATAGGTTCAGGTTGCCCCAAATACCACGTTCCAATTTGGTATGAAAGCTTTTATAATAAAAACAGAACAAAAGAAAAGAAAAATCGTGAATCAGGGTACCTCCCACCCCAAAGACAGGGCTTCTCTGTGTAGCCCTGGCTGTCTTGGAAAGTTCTCTATAGACTAGGCTGGCCTCCAACTCAGAGATCCACCTGCCTCTGCTCGAGTGCTGGGATTTAAGACACTGTTAGGATGTAGCTGAGTTAGTAGTCCCTATCTAGCATAGTCCAACTCTGGGTACCATCCCCAGCACCACATAAAACTGGTCTTTGTGGAACATACAGTCCTAGCACAGGGGAGCTGGGCCAGAGGATTAGAACTTCAAGGTCATCCTCTATGAAGTGAGTTCAAGGCTGGCCTGGCTACAGGAGACCCTGTTTTAAAAATAAAATAGTAAAGGGGCGGGAGAGATCACTCAGGAGTTAAGAATTCTGGCTGCTCTTCCATAGGCTCCAGATTTAATTCCTAGTACCTACATGGCACCTCACAACTGTCTATAATTTCATTTCCAGTTCCCTCTTCTGGCCTCCTCAGGCACCAGGCACACATGTGATACACAGTCATACATGTAAACAAAAAATTCCATTAACAGATAAACATTTAAAAAGTAAGTAATAGAACACATTGGTGGACACAGCAGGAAGGTGGGTTGTGTAATGTGGGAATCTCTGCTATAGGTCTCAGATGTTATCGGATGATATTCTTAGTCTTCAGTTTGGTGGAAATTAGGAGCTATTGTTTGTACATTCCAGAAAGATTACCTAATAGTCAAAAGGATGGATGCTAGCCGGGCGGCAGTGGCGCATGCCTCTAATCGGGAGGCAGAGGCAGGCAGATCTCTGTGAGTTCCAGACCTGGTTTGCAAAGTGAGTTTCAGGACGTCCAGGGCTGTTACACTGAGAAACCCTGAAGGATGGATGTTGGGTCAAGCACAGAGGAGCAATGAATGGTTATGTTGACTTTGTAATGCAGGGACACCTTTTTTTTCTCCTGGGAACTTCAGCTCACCAAAGAAATAAAGTTCTACAGACTGTCCCCAGTGGCAGGGGTTTCTTGGGCTGAGGTTATAGCTCAGTAGGTAGCATGTCACCTAGCATGCACAAAGCCCTCTGGTCCTCAGCACCACATAAATGGTTTGGTGCCTGTAGGCACTTAGGAGGTGGGGGAAGGAGGATCAGGAGTTCAAGGCCATGCTCAGCTACATAATAAGTTTGGGACCAGTCTAGGCTACATGAGACCCTGTCTTGAAAAAGCAAAAGAACTGGGGGTAGAGAGATGGCTAATTGTTTAGGAGTGCTTCCTACTCTTCCAGAGGACCTGAGTTTGGTTCCCAGCTCCCTCGTCCCAGTACTAACAACTTCTGGGAACTCCATCCAGCTCCAGGGGATCTTCTGACCTTAACAACTATACCCCGACATGTGACATACACTTATGCACATACATTTTTGTTTTTACATGGCAACTACATTTTATTTATTTATTTTTTAAATTAATTTATTTATTTTTCTATTATCAGCTTGATACAGTACAAATTCTTATCCTAATAGTGAAATGTTTCATTGAGGCTTGACCAGTTTGAGTAAAACCAAAACTTATTATAAGCCACAGTCATCCTAGGGTACCCCCTGCTGTATAGCCTCCCTGGTTCTGTGGGTTGCAGTCTGATTGTTCTTTGCTTTATATCTAGTATCCACTTATGAGTGAGTACATACCATGTTTGTCCTTCTGGGTTTGGGTTACCTCACTCAGGATGACATTTTCTAGTTCCATCCATTTGCCTGCAAATTTCATGATGTTATTGTTTTTCTCTGCTGAGTAGTACACCATTGTGTATATGTACTACATTTTCTTAATCCATTCTTCAGTTGATGGGCATCTAGGTTGTTTCCAGTTCTGGCTATTACAAATAGTGCTGCTCTGAACATAGTTGAGCATGTATCCTTGTGGTATGATTGAGCATTCCTTGGGTATATGCCTAAGAGTGGTATGGTTGGGTCTTGAGATTCCCAATTTTCTGAGAAACCACCATACTGACTTCCACAGTGGTTGTACAAGTTTGCACTCCCACCAACAGTGGAGGAGTGTTCCCTTTGCTCCACATCCTCTCCAACATAGACTGTGTTTTTAATCATAGCCATCCTGACAGGTGTAAGGTGGTCTCTCAGAGTCATTTTGATTTGCATTTCTCTGATGATTAAGGATGTTGAGCATTTCTTTAAATGTCTTTCAGCCATTTGTGATTCTTCTTTTGAGAATTCTCTGTATAGCTCTTTAACCCATTTTTTAATTGGATTGTTCAGTATTTTGATGTCTAGTTGAGTTCTTTATATACTTTAGAGATCAGTCCTCTGTCAGATGTGGGGTTGGTGAAGGTCTTTTCCCATTCTGTAGGCTGTCTTTTTGTCTTATTGACTGTGTCTTTTGCTCTACAAAAGCTTCTCAGTTTCAAGAGGTCCCATTTATTGTTGTTCTCAGTGTCTATGCTACTGGTGTTATATTTAGGAAGTGATCTCCTGTGCCAATGCATTCAAGAGTACTTCCTACTTTCTCTTCTATCAAGTTCAGTGTAACTGGATTTATGTTGAGGTCTTTGATCCACCTGGACTTGAGTTTTGTGCATGATGACAGATATGGATCTATTTGTAATCATTTACATATTGACATCCAGTTATGCCAGCACTGTTTGTTGAAGATACTTTCTTTTTCCCATTGTATAGTTTTGGCTTGTCAAAAATCAGGTGTTCATATGTGCATGGATTAGTGTCAGGGTTATAGTGGCATTTTATTTGTACTGAAATGTGATTTTATTTGTATGTTAATAAGTAAAGTTGCCTAGGGGTCAGAGCTATTAGCAAGCCATAGCGAAAGCCGGTTGTGGTGGTGCACGCCGGTAGGATTTGCTGGAGGAGGCACACGCCTTTAATCCCAGCACTTGGTAGGCAGAGCTAGGTAGATCTCTGTGTGTTCAAGGATACAACCAGCATTGGAGACACATACTCCAATGTGTGTCTGGAGGTCTGTACAGACAGGCAGTGATGAGGCAGTCACGTGGTTGGGTTTACAACCAATGAGAAGACAGAACACAAACTCTATTTAAAGACAAACAGACAGGAAGTAGCCCTTTTTTCGGAGAGGTCTCTCGGCTGAAGAGGCTAGCTGGCAGCAGGCGGGTAAGGCTCTTAGCTCTGACCTCTTTGGCTTTTATCTTTACATTGGCTCTGTGTTTCTTATTTAGTAAGACGGTTGGTTACATCTACACAGGGTCTTCAATTAGATTCCATTGGTCTGTATGTCAGTTTTTATGCCAGTACCAAGCTGTTTTTATTACTATAGCTCTATAGAAGAGCTTGAGGTCAGGGATGGTGATGCCTCCAGAGGTTGCTTTATTATACAGGATTCTTTTAGCTATCCTGGATCTTTTGTTTTTTCATATGAAGTTGAGTATTGTTCTTTCCAAGTCTGTGAAGAATTGTGTTGGGATTTGTAGGGCCCTGGCCCCCCATTGTGAGTGGCTGCTGCCTTGCTTGCTGACCTTGACCAGATGTCCTCCCTATGCTGATTCCCTGCCGTTTTCCTTCTTCCTGAACGCTCACTGGAGGTTCTTTGTTTGTGTATCCTGCATTTGGTGTAAACAGCTTAGATGCAAGACTGTAGAACATTGGGTAGCGAACTTCTGCCCTCCAGGGATCCTCCATTGTGCTGTAAGCCTGTATTTAAGGTTTCCTCCCTCCTTCAATAAATGGCATTCAGCATTCTGCTGGGGCGAATGACCCGCTGTCTTTTGTCTCTGTTTTTCAATCCACAGCCCCTCTCTCGGACATGGTGAACGGGTGGTGGTAGCGCGGGTGCTACCGCAACAGGGATTTTGATGGGGATTGCATTGAATCTGTAGATTGCTTTTGGTAAGATTGCCATTTTTACTATGTTAATCCTGCCTATCCATGAGCATGGGAGATCATTCCATTTTCTGACATCTTCAATTTCTTTCTTGAATTTTTTTTTTTGGTTTTTTGAGACAGAGTTTCTTTGTGTAGCTTTGTGCCTTTCCTGGATTTCACTCTGTAGACCAGGCTGGCCTCGAACTCACAAAGATCCATCTGTCTCTGCCTCCCGAGTGCTGGGATTAAAGGCGTGCGCCACCACCGCCTGGCCTCAATTTCTTTCTTTAGAGATTTAAAGTTCTTACCAAAAAGGTCCTTCACTTGTCTAGTTAGTGTTATCCCAAGGTATTTATACTATTTGTGGCTATTGTAAAAAGTGATGTTTCTCTCACTGCTTTCTCAGCCCTTTTATCATTTGTGTATAGGAGGGTTACTGATTTTTTTTGAGTTGATCTTGTATCCTGCCACTTTACTGAAGGGATTTATCAGCTGTAGGGGTTCCCTGGTAGAATTTTTGGGGTCACTTAGCACATACATTGTTAAAAAGCTCAAACAAAACCTTGCCCCAAAACATTTTATTTATTTCTCATAATTCTAGAAGTTCTAGTTAACCCGATTAGAAGTTAAGGTGTGGAGAGTTCAGTTCCTGGTGAGGGCTCTTTCCCAAACATAAGGGATGTTGAGGGTTGGGGAGAGTAAGAGGGGATGGCTTCCTTTTTGTTTGTTTCAATGATTTAACTCTGAGCATGCTAAGCACACACTGTACCTCTGAGCTGTACTCCAGGCCCTGACTTCACTTCTGTAAGGCCTGTAGTGGATTGGGGGCCCATCCTTATGACTTATTTAATCCGAGCTACTTCCTAAAGTCCTACCTCCAAACACAGCCATGTTGTGGGGTTAGAGCCTCGACATTTCATTGGAAGAGAGCATTATCACTCTATTCTGTTTATTTTTGTTGTTTGTTTGTTTGTTTTGGTGTGAGTTTTGCTGCTGTTGTCTGAGGCAGGATCAACCTTGACCTTGTGGCCATCTTCCCGATTCTACCTCCTCAGGGCTGGGCCTACAGGTGCATGCCACAACTTACAGCTTTTCTGCTTTTAATAAATGAAGCTACTGGGCAGTGGTGGTGCACACCTTTGATCCCAGCACTTGGGAGGCTGAGGCAGGCAGATCTCGGAGTTCAAAGCCGGCCCTGGTCTACAGAGTGAGTTCTAGGACAGCCAGAGCTACACAGAGAAACCCTGTCTTGAAAACAACAAGAACAACAAAAATAGGTGAAGCCATGTCTAAATCTTTTCAGTTTCTGTGTTTTTCCATCTCTAGGTTTCTCTTCAAGACCTGTCAGCTAAGCTGGCTGTCACGACTGTCATGAGCTCTCCTGCTAAGTCGTTTATCATGTGGGCCCCGGGCCAGGCTTCCTCTAATCTGTTCCCAACTCATGGTATCACAAAGGAGCTGGAGCCAGGTCTGATTCTATTGAGATTTTAGAAGGGGAAGAGAGATATGTTATCGTAGTATTTTAGGACTGATGAAAAAACCAAGGGAAGAGTCGTTAGGCCAGGGTCTGAAGAGTATAGGACAGAGGTTGTTGGTTTCTATTGAAGAGTTGAGTTTCTCAGTTATTTTTCGGTGATGTTCAATAGAGATGTTCACTTGGGCATGTCCATTGGAATAGTACAGTTCTGCTGAGGACAATAGAATAATAGCACAGACCATATGTGGGGTGGTTTCAGCTTTCATTGCTAATTTCTTCTTGGCCTTTACATGAGATGACAGACTTACACGGTGCAAATGTAATAGGAAAAAAGCATCTTTCGTTATTTTCTTTGTATCAGTAATAGATACTCAAGTTCTTGCATTAGTTCATGACAAGGAGAAATTAAATATTATTTTCCTTTTTTTAAATTAAATTTAATTTAATTATTTTTTATTTTTTGCATCTTTTAAAAAATATTTATTTATTTATTTTTTAGTAAAACCAAAACTTATTTTAAGCCATAGTCATCCTAGGGTCCCCCCTGCTATATAGCCTCCCTGGATCTGTGGGTTGCAGTCTGATTGTTCTTTGCTTTATATCTAGAATCCACTTATGAGTGAGTACATACCATGTTTGTCCTTCTGGGTTTGGGTTACCTCACTCAGGATGATATTTTCTAGTTCCATCCATTTACCTGCAAATTTCATGATGTTATTGTTTTTCTCTGCTGAGTAGTACTCCATTGTGTATATGTACCACATTTTCTTAATCCATTCTTCAGTTGATGGGCATCTAGGTTGTTTCCAGTTCTGGCTATTACAAATAGTGCTGCTATGAACATAGCTGAGCATGTGTCCTTGTGGTTACATAGCTGGCTGGGTCTTGAGGTAGATCGATTCCCAATTTTCTGAGAAATCGTCATACAATGATTTCCACAGTGATTGTACAAGCTTGCATTCCCACCAACAGTGGAGGAGTGTTCCCTTTGCTCTGCATGCCCTGGGATCCACCTGTTACTGCCGGTAGTGGTTTGAATAAAAATGGTCCTCATAGACCCGTAGGGAGGGGCACTATGAGGAGGTGTGGCCTTATTGGAGGTAGTGTGTCACTAGGGGTGGGTTTTGAGGTCACAAAACTCTTCCTGTTGCCATGGGATCCAGATGTAGAACTCTCAGTTCCTTCTGCAGCACCATGTCTGCCTGCATGCCGCCATACTTCCCATCATGATCATAATGGACTAAACCTCTGCACTGTAGGCCAGCTACAATTAAATGGTTTCCTTTATAAGAGTTACCACGGTCATGATGTCTCTTCACAGCAATAGAAACCCTAAAGACACTGCCTCCCCAGCCCTAGGATTATAGTTGTGCCCTGCTGGCTTTTTATAGAGGTGCTGAGAAGTCAGGTCCAGATCCTTGTGTAACAAACACTTTACACAATGAGCCAACTTCCCTGTCCCTTTTCATACCATTTTGCAAGAAATTACCACCGGGGGAAATTGGGCAAAAGGTACCTGGGATCACTCTGTAGTATTTCTTTTTTTTTAAATTTGTGATAGTCTTACACTTGCCTGTAAATCGACAGTTAGCTCAAAACATTCAATTAAAAAAAAACAACCAAAAACCAAAAACAACAGCTCAAGCCTGTCTGCTTTACTCTCATAGCTTCTTGGCAGTTTCTTGAATTGTCTAGCAGCCTTTTTTTTTCTCCCCTCTCTCTCTGAAGTCCAGGAAACATGTCAGTTCACCATAGGTTTTTCTGAGGAGACTTCTAAATGTGTCAAAGGGACCTGCTATTTGCCAATGTGTGAGGAAAGTCATGCTAACATTTCCTTAGCAAATTACCATGTAAGTGATTATTATTATTATTTAATTTTAGTGGATTTTTTTTTTTGAGATAAGGTCTCACTATGTAGATCTGGCTGTCTTGGAACTCACTTATGTAAACCAGGTTGGCTTTGAACTCACAGAGATCTACCTGTCTTTGCTGGGGTCAAAGGTGTGCACCACCACCCACCCTTGGCCAGTGTAAGTGGTTAAATTGGGCATTGATCTAAGTCAATCACGGCATGATTTCCCATGGGGGAATCTAGGAGAGCTAGAATTAAGTTTTCTTTTGTGAGGGGTTGGAGAGATGGCTCAGTGGTTAAGAGCACTGACTGCTCATCCAGAAGACCCAGGTTCAATTCCTAGCACCCACATGGCAGCTCACAAGGGCCTGTAACTTCAGTTTCAGGGGATCCAACACCCTCTTCCGGCCTTCTCTGTCATCAGGCACGCACATGGTGCACAGACATACATGCAGGCAAAACACCAATGTATATAAAATTAAAAAAAATTAAAATAAAAATTTTTTTTTGTGTTCCCCAAAATTTGAGAGGAGGAGGGCAGAGCTTGCCACACAAGAAAAACGAAGCTTTAGGACAGCTGAAAAGATGTCATGAAGAGATGCCAAGTTCTTATGGAGACACTAGATAGACAGACAGACCTGACACTGGCCCTCACTCAGACAGTGGTCTGAACTTTCTTTCCTTTATCTGGAAAGCTGGTCAAAGAGAACCTGCCATGCCAAGGGAATTAAACCGAAAACGACGGTGCTTAGCACCAGGTCTCGGCATTCAGCAAACACCCGTTCTTTCCCATGTGTATTTCTCAAGCAGCAAAGTAGCTTCTGGTTGAAAGGCTGTGTTCCTGCTGCCTGGCTGCAGGGTTCAGGTAGCACCAACTCGCAGGAACTCAGTGGAAATGAAAGGTGGTTCTAGAATTCATTCGTGTGGCTTAGGGTCAGACAAACACGGAAACAAGCTGAAATCAACCGTGCCTTACGTCTGATAACTATCTCACGTTTCATGTTTATTTTGTCATCTTTTCTTTCTCTATTTTTTTCTGAGACAGGGTTTCTTTGTGTAGCTCTGGCTGTCCTGGAACTTGGTATGCAGTCCAGACTGGCCTCAAACTCACAGAGAACCACCTGTCCCTCTGCCTTCTGAGTGCGGGATAAAAGGCTAGCCGCCGCCACCGCCGCCGTCACCCAGCTATGTTTATTTCTTTAATCAGGGCCAGTTTCAGTCTCTTAGAAAATAGCAGGAGACTGTAGAGGAAAGGTAGTGGTGGGTGGGGAGCCTGCTGGTTTTCCTTGGCTGGAGAGAGAGGGCCCAGCACTGGAGAGCACTTGCTGCTCTTGTAGAGGTCTGTTCCCAGCACCCATGTCGGGTGGCTCACAACTACTTGCAACCACTTCTCCAGCTCCAGGGGATCAGACACACCTCTAGCCTCCATGGACTTACACACACACACACACACACACACACACACACACACACACACACACAAACCAAAAAGCCCACTCCCCCATTCCCTTTGCCCCAAACAAAACAAAATATCTAGGAGTATTGAGAATCTTTTAGTTGATATTTAGCAAAATATATATTTTAAACATATGGAAAAGCCTTTTCCCCTAATTTTTAAAAAAATACATGGTTATACAAGGCCATTTTTTGCAAGTATATTCCATTCTTTGAGTATATTGTGCTACTCCTATCCGCTACCCTCCCCTTTATTTCTTTTTTAAAAATTGAAGTTTGTTGACAGTTTCACACATGCATATGGTACATTCTGATGGCTCTCCTCCTCCCCTCTCTTATCTCTCTCCTGCCGTCTTAACTTGGGCACGGTGGCTGTGCCTTAATCTGCTGCTATCTCAGCCAGCAATTGCGGCTCCGCAGTTACCAGCCTGCCTCTCCAGTGGTGGCCTGGCCACTCAGGCTACAGCCTGGCAGGAATTCTGCTCCTGCAGGCACTGGCCCTGTTGCTAAAGGTAGCTTTAACTAAATCTCTATCGTTCTAGTTATGAATAAGACTAGGGTGAAAACCTTTGAGCTCAGAGATGTGGAGTGGCAGGTAGCTAACCCTGTCTCCTAGCTTTCTCTCACGGAAGACTTGCGCTTCAGCTTTGCCAAACCAGAAGAAGCTGCACCACTCCAAACCCCACCCTACCACTTCTTGTGTCTCTCTATCTCTCCCGGATGCCCTCTGAGGCTCTATGGTTACTTTCTGTCAACTAGTGGCTAATGCAGCCTCCTGACCCAAGGTTAATTTTATTTAATTAACACAAATGCAAACTCAGGGTTCACAGTGTGATCGAATAGCCCCCAACATTCTCGTACCCCTTTCACCTGGGTCCTTCTGTTGTGTGACCTATTTATTTTAATCTGCCATCACTGTGACCCCTGGATGTGGACTATCCTTTGGAACCTGGTGGGCTCACCAGTGGGTACAAATTTGAAGGTAATGGCTCCCTCTTCTCCTGACTCTGTCTGTAGGAAATAGTTCATCAGTGAGGGATGGGGCTCCCTAAGCTTCTCCCTCATCCTTGCTTGGCTATGGATGAGCCTGTTCTGGGGCAGGCCCGGTGTAGTCTGTAGCTGCTGAGAGCTCATATGGTCAAGAAGATGACATTTTGCAGCCCTTGTCCTGGTCTTCCGGTTCTTTCAGTAATTCCACCCCCTTTTTCCACAGTGTTCCTTAAACCTTGGAAGGTATACTATAAATGTTTTGTTTATGGCTGGGTGCTCATCCATGCACAGCAGCTGTTCATTTCTGCCTTCACTGTAGTTTACTGGAGAGAGAGGCTTCTCTGATGATGGCTGAGAGTGTTGTCTATGGGTATAAACACATGTATTTAGAAGGTGGGTTCAACACTATGCCAGTTTAGCTACACAACAGAATTAAGTCC
The DNA here is from genome assembly GCA_902168415.1 of Peromyscus melanophrys. Classification (NCBI taxonomy): domain Eukaryota; kingdom Metazoa; phylum Chordata; class Mammalia; order Rodentia; family Cricetidae; genus Peromyscus; species Peromyscus melanophrys. The sequence goes on from CABHPR010095931.1 coordinate 15,368, forward strand.
CCTCTCCCAGATCCCATGAGCACCCTCGCCATGAACTTTTGAGTGAATTTACAGTACTGTGAAGAGAGATTGGTGTAAGCAGAGTTTTTTTGTTGGAACCACTGGCTCACAGATAACCATACAGAGACTTATTATTAATTATAAATTATCGGCTGCTAGCTTAGGCTTGTTACTAACTAGCTTTTATAACCTCTCTCTCTCTCTCTCTCTCTCTCTCTCTCTCTCTCTCTCTCTCTC
>CABHPR010095934.1:0-12077 GCA_902168415.1 Peromyscus melanophrys
GGAACACTTAGTCATTGCTGGTGGGAGTGAAAACTGGTACAACTACTGTGGAGACCAGTGTGGAGGGTCCTCAAAAAGCTGAAAATTGATCTACCTCAAGATCCAACTTGGGCATATACTCAAAGGACTCTGTATCTCACTACAGAGATATTTGTTCATCTGTGTTCATTTCTGTTCTATTCATAACCCCAAATTGGAAATAGCCTAGATGTCCATCAACTGATGAATGGATAATGAAAATGTGGTACAATGGAATATTATTCAGCTTTTATGAAAATAAAATTATGAAATTTGCAAGTGAATGGATGGAGCCAGAAAAGTCATCCTAAGTGACATGGCCCAGACCCCAAAAGTCAAATATTGCATGTTTTCTCTTATATGTGGAGCTTTAAGTGCTACAGTCTGAATAACTGCAGAGGTTAGGTCCACAGGAAGGAAGGGATCAGTAGTAGGAGAGGCTTGCCCAAGAAAGCGGACAGTGCTATGAAGTGACAAGGAGGATGGAATGGGGAGGAGGATGGGAGAGAAGGGGAAGGAGGGAGCACGGAGAGGGCCAATGAACACTAAAGGCCCTTTGAGAAGCTAACTGGAAACCTACTCGTTGTTGATTGTTCTTCACTCTTTTACTCTTTTGAGGGCCTGCCACCTAGATTCCCAAATAAATACACATGGAGGCTTATTCTTTCTTTTGAATGCCTGGCCTTAGCTTCACTTATTTCTAGCCCCTTTTCTTTTTTAAAAAAATAACTTTATTTTATACACATTGGTGTGGAGGTGTGGGATCCTCCAGAACTGGAGCCACAGAGAGTTGTGAGCTGTCATGTTGGTGCTGGGAATTGAGCCTGGGTTCTCTGGACGAACAACCAGTGCTCTTAACCAGCTTTTCTTAACTTAAATTACCTCATCTACTTTTTGCCTCTGGGCTTTTACCTTTCTCTATATCTTTTCTTTCCTTCTTATTCTGTGTCTGGTTGTGTGACTGGGTGGCTGGCCCCTAGAGTCCTCCTCCTTCTCTCTCTCCTAGATCTCCCTCTCCACAGATTTCTCCTCCTATTTATTCTCTTTGCCTGCCAGCCCCGCCTATCCTTTCTCCTGCCTTGCTATTGGTCATTCTACTCTTTATTAGACCAATCAGGTGGTTTAGGCAGGCAAAGTAACACAGCTTCATAGAGTTAGACAAATGCAACATAAAAGAATGCAACACATCGTTGCATCATTAAACAAGTGTTCCACAGCATAAACAAATGTTACACATCTTTAATATTCTACAACATCTACTGTTGTAGAAGCTTCTTAAAATATACACTTACATGAGGCCGGTGGTGGTGGTGGTGGCGCATGCCTTTAATCCCAGTACTCAGGAGGCACAGCCACACGGATCTCTGCGAGTTTGAGGCCAATCTGGTCTACAGAGCGAGATCCAGGACAGGCACCAAAACTACATGGAGAAACCCTGTCTCAAAAAGAAATATATATTTGATATTCATATATATATGAATGAAATTTAAATGGAATCACCATACAAGTGAGACAATGCCCCACCTAGACATCTTATGCCACCAATTAAAATCTCTAGTGCCAGGAATGGGTTACATCTTATTCATCTTATTGAGTTGTTGGCCATCGAGGTCCCACAGACTCCCCCAAACATCACAGGCTATTGCTTGGTTGCTCTCTACAATCTGATGGTAAGGCCCTATTGATGAAGACAGCACTTACATATGTCATCAAACATGGAGAACTGGAGCTGGTACTCAATTAGAAGATTCACCCCTACTGACTAAATAAATTAATTTTAAAAAAACTTTAAAAAATAAGTATACAAGACATTTACAGATAATAAATCACAAAGAAATTTATTAAAGATGAAAAGTAATTGGTACGATGTATTAGTTATTGTGGTAGTCTGCATGTAATTGTCCCTCATAAGGCCATAGGGAGTGGCACTATTAGGAGGTGTGGCTTTGTTGGAGTGAGTATGGCCTGGTTATAGCAAGTGTGTCACTGTGGGGACAGACTTTGAGGTTTCCGATGCTCAGGATACCGCCCAGTGTCTCAGTCAACTTCTTGATGCCTTCTGATCAAGATGTAGCCAGCACCATGTCTGCCTGCATGCCACCATGCTCCCTGCCATGATGATAACGGACTGAACCTCTGAAACTGTGAGTGAGCCACCCCAGTGAAATGTTTTCCTTATAAGAGTTGCCGTGGTCATGGTGTCTCTTCACAGCAATAGAACACTGACTAAGACACTTACTTTTCTGTTGCTGTCATAAAACACCATGGCCAAAAGCAACTTAAGGAAGAGTTGATTTTAGCAGAGGAAGCATCAAAGGAAGAGGCTGGAGTAGGAAGCTGAGAAATCACATTTTCAACCACAAACACAAAACATACAGAGCAAACTCTAAGTGGGGTGCAGTTATAAACTCTCAAAGCTTACTCCCAGTGAAGTCCTTCCTCCAGCAAGGCTACCCCTACTCCCCAAATGGCATTATCAACTGAAGACCAATTGTTCAAATATATGAGTCTATACAGGGAAACACACGGAGTTGGATACGCTTGTTAATTTTTACATAAATAATTAGTAGGACCTGGGAAGATGACTTGGGGGTAAAGTGGTGTCCAGGAATAAAGATCTGAGTTTGGATCTCAAACTCATATGTAAAAGCTAGGTGTGGTACCACACATACCTCTAATCCCCATGGTGGGGACCAGGGGTGGAGACAGATGGATCCCAGGGCCTTTCTAGCCAGCCAGTGCAGGCCAAATGACAAGCTTCAAGCTCAATGAAATAATTATGTCTCAAAAAAATTAAGGGGGGAGCTGGTAAAGGAAGACACCCAAGACATCATAGCATCCATGAAGACATTCTGGCATCCACATTTGCATGCAATAGGTTAATGCACCCACACTCATGCATATTTTCAACATATATGCAGAATCAGCAATGCATTTTAGTGGGGATTTTTTTAGTATGCTTTATATCATTCTTCTCTCCCATTTCTGCTTTTTACTGCCTGCCTTTGTGATTAGTTGCTTTTTTTTTTATAATGACATGTTTTTATTACCTCCTCATTTCCTTTTGTTTGTGTTCTATGTTTTATTTGTGCTTATCATGGAGATGACCTAAAAGATTTTAAATATAGAAAATCTTTAAAACTGATAAGCACCACTTAAAGTAGAAATTAGTTATACCTCAAGAACTTTCCTCCTGTGTTGGAGCCCTTGTGATTTCTCACATTCATATGCAGTGGCTTTGGATTATGACATAAAATCTTCCTCAGTAATCTGTTCATTCATATTTTCTGCAAAGTATGAGAAAGAAATGGTCTCACTATTTCTGAAATGGGCAATTAAAATTTGAAACTACTGCTTTAGTGACCAGCTCAGCAAAATGATAACAGTCTACCGCTAGGATTGAAAACTTTCGGAGTGTACTGCTACAACCCTGATCAGAACCAAAGTTATTTTTGTTGAGTCCACACTATGTGTAATCTTGGAGGAATAAAATTTTTTATTTTGGGGGGGGATTTTTTAAAAAGTGATTTTGGGGATGGAACCAGGGGATGGAACCCTGGGTCTTTTGCATGCTACAAATAAGTTCTACCATGGGGCCCGTTCTCCACTGAGCATCTATCCATCCTTGCTGTTTTAATGTTAGCTATCTGTATGCTTAATTAATTATTTCTGCAGAGGTATTTTATAGCTGGAAGTTTTCCTGTGTCCCACCCAGCTGTGAAGTCCCTCAGCTGCTTATAAAATAATCATTCAGATGGCTGTTTGAAACCTGGGGCTTAGTAGAGACCCTCGGCCCAGCCTGGGAGGAGGGGACTAGACCTGCCTGGGCTGAGTCCACCAGGTTGATCTCAACCCTCGGGGGAATCTTTGCCCTGGAGGAGATGGAAATGGGCGGTGGGCAGGGGGGGGGTGCCAGGGGGGCGGGGGGGGGGACAGGGGGATGTAGCAGAAATCTTAGAAAGTCTTATTAATAAAATCAAACCTGAGCCAGTTATTGGGGTGAACACTGGAAGGTCAGAGAGACAGAACAAACCACAGCTATCTCACCTCGCTGGATCCTCAGCTGGTCTTGTTTCCTCAGACTGGATGCCCCGAGCCCTCATCCAGAATGGGTCTCAGCTGAACTGCTGCTAGAAGCCTGAAAGCTTAACCAGCCACATGCTTCTCCAGGCCAAAGGCTTCTCCAGGCCAAAGGCCTCTCCCGGGCAAATGCCTCTAGTTTCTGGTCCTCACGCTTTATATACCTTTCTGTTTTCTACCACCACTCCCTGGGATTAAAGGTGTGGCTTTCTGGGATTAAAGGTGTGCCTGGCCGTTTCCAATGTGGCCTTGAACTCACAGAGATCCAGAGGGATTTCTGTCTCTGGATGCTAGGTTTAAAGGCGTATGCTACCACTGCCTAACCTCTGTTTAATATTGTGGCTGTCCTGTTCTCTGACCCCAGATAAGTTTATTAGCATACACAATACTTTGGGGAACACAATACCCCCACAGGGGGAGGCGGGGGAGGGGAAGGTGGGGGGGAGGCGGGACGGGAGGAGGGAGAACGGGGGGAATCTATGGCTGATATGTAAAGTTGAATTGTATATTAAAAAAAAATAAAAAAAATAAAAAAAATAAAAAAAATAAAAAAAAATTACAATGTGAAAAAAAAAATCATTCAGAGGCTTAATTTTAATTACCAATTGCATGGCCTATGGCAGTTCCGCTAGCTAGCTCTTATAACTTAAATTACCCCATTTCTATTAATCTATGTTTTGCCACGTGTTCCGTGTGGCTTTACTGGTCTGCTAGCATCTTGCTTCTCATGGCAGCAGCAGGCATCTCTTCCTCTCCCTCCTTTCTTCTTCGTCTATCTGCTTGAATTTCCTGCCTGCCTCTAAGTTTCCTTGCCATAGGCCAAAGCAGTTTATTAATTAACCAAAGGGAACAACATATATTCACAGCATACAGAAAGACATCCCCTAGCAGTATTTGCTAATTTTTTTTCTGTTAGTCTGAGATATACATACTGTTCAAGTATATATTGGGTAGTTTTATAGCATGGCATTTGCTGATTATTCAGTTAGCAATTATGAAGCACATGTGTGTTCAATATTGTTCTAGGTAGGTAAGATTCCAGTATTAATTAAATTAAGTAATTGCTCATCAGTGTTACTGTGATAGGAGTAGCAAGTGAAAAAGTCAGTTTGCAGAAGACTGGAAACCCTTCTTTCCCTGGCCCCACCCAAGGAACAAGTCCTCAAAGTAAAAACAAGGAGGACAAGAGGACTATAAAAGACTATACACCACATGGTCGGCGGCTTTGGGGGCTCTTTCCCCAACTGACCAGCCTAATTCCATTCTTGGGAGGGTTTTTCTTTTCCTTAATAAGCTGTCTATTTCTATTCCATATCTAACTTAAGAGGCATGCACGACCTTTTCTCCATTTCCCCTTCTGGCAGCTGCCAGGATTTTCACCCCAACTGTACTGGGTTTCTGTCTTAAATTCTAACAAAATTGTCTTGGAGCTTTTTTTTTAATGCATTTCTAAATTCTGTTATTAATGATAATAAGAACCTTCAAAGGAAACCTCAGTTTCCTCGGTAGTATTAGAATCTGTAGGAAGAGCCCGCCACATAAATACATACGTTATAATCTGCTGTTAAAGGCATGAGTAAAAAATCTTCCCCCTTATGCATTCTCTGGTTTCCAAGTAATGGTGAAGGCTCTTTGTTTCTATTTTTTAGACAACTCTGTTCTTCTTCACTCAGATAACTGGTTCTTTGGATACATGCCAGTCACCTGCTCCAGGAAGCTGTAGAATCCTCTCCCTGTTACTGGTTCAAGGTTTTCTTTTTGGTACTTTGTTTGTACTTTGAGACAGGGTCCCTGTATGTAGCCCTGGTTGTTCTCACACTCATATGGAGACCGTTTGCCTCTGCTTCCCAAAATGGCATGGGCCACCACGCCCTACCCTCTTCTTAGTTCTTATCTTCTGGAAGTAAAAAATCAGCTGAGAGACACAGACAGCTTAAGTTTATTTAGAAAAGCAAAATATATACTCTAGAGAGATTGGAGTAGACAGACACAAAGCTAGTAGTCCTTTGGACTCAGAGTGGTAGATTTTAAATGACTGTTTATGAGGTGGGTGGCATATTCATGGAGGTGTGGTGACCTTTTGCCCCTTCCCAACTTTTGATGAGCAAGCTTTCCTTTTAAGGCCATTTCTTTCCATGATATTCTTGTAAGGCTCACAAGGAGGGATTTGAATGCAAATGATACTCTCAGGAAGCCAAGTCCTTTGAGGATGCAGACCCTTCATTGGTATGCATGTGGAGCCTCTGGGAAGTGCCTGGTGCCTTAGCTTCTGCCACAGCAAGAGGAACCAACCTAATTATTGCTTCAAGAATGTGTAGTCACCGGAGACACGGCAGCAGTTAGGACACAGCTACAGTTCTCCATGCTTCCCTCACATCTAACTCCTTGAGTATCCAGTTTTAAGGGGATCTTGGATTTCACCTAAAATAAAAACACATATAACGATTTATTGTAGTTTCTTGGGCTATTTTACATCACTTCCAGTAGGCAGTGAGCTCTGAGGCACAGTGTTTCTCTATTATACTTCTTTCCTCAGTATACCTTTGGATAGTACCTGACAGAATGTGTAAGGAAAGACACTGTCGTGGGGAGACTGTTCAGTTGGTAGGATAGAAAACTAAATATAACCGATGAAATCTACTGGTATCCTCTAATGTTGGATAAGGTCCAGATAAAGTTTTTGGATATTTACTTAACAAAGCATAATTTTGAAGTTTTTTTTTGAGATATAAATGACAGACAATAAAATACACATTTAATTTTTTAGTTTCAGAGTTTTTAATGTACTTTTTAATTTTTCACCAGTTAAGTTATTATGAATAAATCCATTCAGTTTTTAAATACAGACCTACATAATATTCATAGTTCATAGTTCAGCACATTATATTATTGACAAGCTTGTCCTTTGCATTTAAATTCTTAATGACTATATAAATATTTGAGGTAGCTGGGTGTGGTGCCATGCACCTTTGATCCCAGCACTCAGGAGGCAGAGGCAGGCGGATCTCTAAGCTCAAGGCCAGCCTGGTCTACAGAGCTAGTTCTAGGACAGGCAGGGCTGTGACACAGAGAAACCCTGACTTGAAAAACAAAAATAAATAAATAGATAAATAAAATAGATAAATAAAAATTTGAGGTATAATGGATTCTCAAATTAGTGGGGTTTTTTCCTTTGCGTTTCGTAAATTCTTAAATTTGAAAGTTGTGAGAAAAATAATCAAAATGAGTAATAAACATATAAACTAACTAGCACCAAGAATTTAACTCATGCCCTTTTGTAATCTGTCCCCCAAAAGATCATCAAGCGATGGAGTTGAGATACAGACCTATGTGGATGTCTGTCTTGTCATCTGGAAGTTATTTGGTCACAGGGACAAGTGTAACAACAGCTTGGGGTACATAATAGCAGAACTTATGTTCAAGAATTTCGGATGTTTTAAAGGAGACCAGAGTCAGTACTGGGTAAACTGTGATGTCAGGAGAACCCTAGTGGAGAGCTTCTGGAGATGTAAGAGAACATTAGAGGGAAATGCTTAGCAAATTAGGTCCACGACAAAGGGGAAAGAGTCAGGACGAGTGTAGTCGAAGTGTGGACCAAACTACACATTTTCCAGTCGGTAATGAATGTGAATCTAGTAGTCTGGTTTTTCATCTGCTCTTTGTTGAACACCAGCTTTGAATCTGTATACTCATAGTTTCTTTTAAAGTCTTCATCAGGAAAGACTTATATTTGTTCTTCAACTGACTTGTTTATTAAACTATTTTATATGTTTATAAACTTGTTTATATGTTAATATTATGATGAAACTTATGTTTTAGTTTGTTATCTGATATTTTACCATTTATCCCTCTCCTTTTGCTCAAATTATAAAACTGTGGCCAACAACTGCCCTTTCTTTTTTAACACTTTCATTTATTTTATGGCATATTATTTTCTTTTGAGACTGGCCTGAACATCATCACCTTGCCCCAGCCTCACAGGTGATGGGATTACAGGCATTCACTGCCATGGCTGGCAGTGGGAGCCCTTTTCTTTTAAATTATTTGTTTCATTCATTTTAGGTTATATAATTTGAGTTTGAGACTGGCCTGGACATCACCACCTTGCCCCAGCCTCACAGGCGTGGGATTAGAGGAATCACTGCCATGGCTGGCAGTGGTGACCCTTTCAGTCAGGTCTCAGTGCATTTTGATATGCTCCTACGATTTGGGTTTGTATTTCATGAAATCCTGTGCTTTTCCATTTACCTTTCACATTTCCACCTTCCTTGGGTTCTAGTCTCTTACATATATTCTAGTTCCTTGAACCAGCCAGTTCATCATACATCTCTATTTCTTTTTATTGTAAGGTGGCATTAATAACCAGTCGCTGTGCTTGCTAGTCTTCATTTGTGGAAAGAACAAAGGAGTGTGCATGGGGTATGGGCATGGTACTACGAATTTTATTGAAAGTTCTCCTGAATATTTATAAGAAGCGTAAGATGTATTGAAGCCTATTTCCCTGAAATTATTGCATTGCTTTATGGAAAATTTGACCTCTGATGCTTTGTTATCCATACCACTGCCTATTATAAAAATTCTTCCTCTGTATTTACCATGCTTTTAGTTTCTCAGTTCCTGTGAAAGATTCAAAGGTGTCAGTTTGCTAAAATTCTTCTTGGTGGGCAAAAACTTAGTTCATGATCACATAATGCATAATAAGTTCAGCTTTTGTCTTTATCCTTACTTCTTTATATCTAAAGTTACTTAAATCATAAGTTTCTCATAACATTCAATGAAGATTTCACATACATATATGGATAGTTGGGTGGGGTGTGCATGTATGTTTATGTGCATACATGTGTTTACAACAATTTGTATTCCATCTCCATATCCCTGATATTAATGATATCTTAAAACTGGTTTAAAATGTCTTTTACATTGCTTCTGTTCTATTTGTTAATTTTTTTTGTATCTAAGAATGAATTCTCTTTGAAATTGTTTCTTGTTGCCTTGAGATACTTGAATCCGGCTATGTTTGGATACAGCATATTCTCTAAGTACTAAGCAGAGTGAGAGGACTGCCAGTGATCTTCAGAATCTCTGCCTGATTCCTCAGCAGATGCTTCCTTGGTTTACCAATAACTGGCAGAGGAGAGTGGAGCCCTCCTTTACCACTGTGAACTTCTCCATGGCACTCGCCAAGATTGGTCTTACATGTTTTGACACTGTCACTGGGGCACACTTGTTTGAGAATATGATGTTCTTTTGGTGAATTGACCCTTTTGTGACTTTGTAATGTTTATCTTTCCTACTGGCCATTTCTTGATCTGACATCTTCTTCATTTGAAACTAATGCACCTACTGCAACTTTCTTTGGAGTGAGCCTTTCTTAAATCTCTTTTTTAAACAACAAAAACAACAGCACTCATTGTGTTGAATATGAATGCCTTGCATACCAATTATAACTTGTTTTCATAATCCACCCTGAACGCTAGTGGTTTATTGGGAGTACCTATATCGTACCCATTTTAAAGATGTTTTTATAATCTGATCTGTGGGACCCATAGTCACCAGCAAATGTTTTCTTCTCACTCCATGTTTTCTTTGTTTCTGATTACACCAATTTGACCCTTTGATTATACCAATTTTTTATCTTGTTTTTACATTTCTTTATGTTATGTTATGTTTGAGTGTTTTAAACTCATGTATATTCTGTATGTTCTGGAACTGGAATTATGGATGGTTGTGAACCACCATGGGGATGCTGGAAATTGAACCCAAGTCCTTTGGAAGAACAGAGCTTTTAACCGCTGACCATCTCTCTAGCCCATGATCTTCTGATCTTGATTGAACATTTTATGTGATTCCATTACTGTCATTCTTGGAATATTGGTTGTTCTATTTTCAAATAGCTTTTTTGTGATTTCCCTAGACTTTCTGTGGTAGTTTGAATTAGAATGGTTCCCATAGACGCATATGTTTAAATGTTTCAATCTGAGTTAGTGGAATTGTTTCAGAAGGATTAGGATATGTGACTTTATTAGAACATGTGTCCCTGTTGGACGATGTGTCACTGGAGTGGGCTATGAAGTTGATAAAGCCCACAACGTGCGATGTCTCTGTGTCTCTGTCTCTTTGTGTGTTTTTCCTCTCTGTCTCTGCCACCTTCAACCTGAAGATTAAGATGTAAGGCTCTCTCCTCCAGAACCATGCCTGCCTGCCTGCCACCATGATCTCAACCATGATTGCAAGAATATTGGACTAAGCCACTGAAAGTGTAAGCAAGCCCCAGATTGAATATTTTCTCTTAGGAATTGTCTCGGTCATGGTGTCTCCTCACAACAATAGACACTTTCCAATATACATATTTACCTCCTTAAGTCCACCATCCAGTAGCAGTGCATCCCTTAATTTGTAGTGATGATCCCTCCTAGCATAGCATTCCTAACGACTCTGTAGGTTCCTGACACTCATTTCACTAATTCACAAGCTACAACCACACTATACGTTGTTATGTCACTCATCATTTAGAAAACAAAAAGATATAAAGTATAAAAGATGCCATTTTTCTTAATGCGTTCCTTGACTGACTTTATGGAATCCAACTTTCTGATTTGCATTATTTTCTTTCATTTCCTGAGACTTTTTTTTTATTTTAAAATCTTTCATTTATTCCTCAATGACAGATTTCCTGGATGTCTAACTGTAGGTAGGTTGCGATATATTTTCCCTCTCAATGGGCATTTGGAACAGTTCAGTCCACTCTGTTTCTCTGCATGGAGTCCTGAGAGAAAGCAAAAGTAACCCAGCCACCCACTGGCTCAGGTCAGTGCAGCTCATTTGACTCAGAAAAGAAAGAGAGAGAGGAAATAGTTGCTTTTCACAGACTTTTAGTTTTTAAACTGGCAATAAGTTACCTGGGGTCTGTAGAGATTCCTTGAATTTAGTACAATTTTTTGCATTTGCCCGGGCTATTATTTTACTGAAGTAAGGCATGAGAAGAACAGCGCAGAGACATGAAAGCAAAAATCATCTGTATTTTACAAAGGAACCACACACTTGTAAGTCTACAGAGCAAAGCCATTCATGTGCTCATCACGATGACCATTATACTGAAAATGACTGGCACTGTTCAAACCTGGCTGGTCATTGACTCTGAGTGTCATCACGGTAGTATTTAGGTCGTCATACATGTCTCCTTTTTAAAATGTCAGGGCACAGGATTCGACTCCATCTTGTTGTTCACAAGGAGACACTCCTAGGTTTGAGACTGTATGTTTTACTTGAGTCCTGTCGGCACTGGGTGTTTTTCAGGCAGAGTGTATGAGCAGTGAATAAATCCCTCCACATCTCAGCAACTCTGACAGGATGGAACTGTAGCTGTCATCCAGAACTGAGCCCTCATTCACATGCTGGGAGGTGGAAAAGACCCACAATACTCAATTAATTGCAGGGCAAAGAGCTGTGCTTAGCAGCAGAATGAAATTCCTTCCTTTTCAGATACTCGATAATACACAGGCTATTTTCTGAAACATCCTGCTCGGTTTAAAAACGATCCAGTTCCAGAACTCCACAGTCCCCTGGATTGCTGTGACTCCTTTCCCAAATCCTTGCCTCTCCTTACTATCAAGTCCTTGAGCTAAAACATGAAGTCCACCCTGAGTGGAATGGCATCTCCTCCACTCTGCACTCTGCACAATAGCCTCTTTCACAAGAATGCCCGGGGCCACTACTTTTCAATACATTGTAATTTAGCATCGTTGTTATCTCTTGCAATTTTCCTGACACACTGCAAACTACAGCTACACCATGATGCTTTCTAAACAAAATAATCCCAAACCTAACTGGAAAATGTGAATCATAATCAGTGCTTAAGCATATGATGTACATTTCAGGAACACTATGAAGAGGTTTCCAGGGACTTACTACAATCCTCTGTACTTGGAACTCAGTATGCCGATAATTAGTGAATATTATATTGCAGCATAGAGATTTTC
>CABHPR010095936.1:0-11472 GCA_902168415.1 Peromyscus melanophrys
GGCTTGGTTCTGGCCACGGCAGACAGTGGGAACCTAGAGTAGTTGGCTGTTAGCGATGGGAATAGAGAGAAAACAACTCTTTAAAGAAATTTGTGTCAGAATGGCATTCAGTGGCCCATCACATTAAATCAACACATCTGCACTGAGAGCGTTATTGAGCACACACTCCAGGGGTGGGTGCCTTTTTCTCATTTTCTTAACTTGCAAACCCTTTACTTATCTTCAGTGTGGGTCACTAAACAGGTTCTGTTTTTCTTCATTAGACACATGATAAGGAGGCCTTAAGCCTACTATGGTAGCTCACTTTATAGCTAACTTTGTCAGGCATATGCCTCCTTTACATTATGAAAGAAATAAATGGTGATGCCACGCTGCTTCATTCCCCTTGCGGAGTGATTGGAGCCTCTATTCTTCCCATCTTCTCAGCCTTCATTGATCATGTGATGTGTTCACTTAGAGTGTGAGGGACCCACATTTCCTGTGCCTAGGTCCGGGAAAGCTTAATTTAAAATATTTGAAATTGTGTATGGGTTAATTTTCCTCCTTTTACGTATCTCAGCTCACTGAGATGTTACTGGGTGCCTCTGTGGTGTGCAGCTATTTGAACAGAGAAGCAACTTAGAATCATTGCCATTTTCCCATTTTCATAGTTTTTTAAAAGCCTTTTTTTTTTTTTTTCTTGATTTGTAGGAAGCTGCTCCAAAACACACCATATTAACCAAATACAAGCTTCATGCTCTCCCTTGAGGCTCCTTTCCTCTTAACTATCACAATGCTCCTTTATCCTCTGTCATAATAAGAATCTAGAAGCACTATGTTTTCCTAAATAAAGAAAACCTCTCATGCATAAAGATTCAAACTGGGAAAACAAATACACCAGAGGGTGACTTTTAATTTGACAAAAGACCTTCTACATGACAAAGAATTCCCCTGAAGATTACTTTTAAATAGACAATTCCCTTAGTGTGCTGAGAGTCACATTAAAAAATGTCAACATTTTAAAGGCTTTTAAAAACAGGCCTACACCTGTTCCTAATATTTCTATGTAAATGGTGAGTATTTACAAGTGTGTCCCCATGTGATGGGTAAATGATACAGGTTTGTGAATTGCTCATTTGTGCCAGTATTAGAGAAATAGGCACGGTGGCGGGTCTAGTTTTGCATCTCCATTATGAGAAAACACTGACCAAGAGAAACCTGTAGGGGTGAGGTGGGATGGGAATAGGCCATTGCAGTTTACACTCCCAGGACACAGTTCATCATCTAAGGAAGCTGAGGCGGGAAGGGACTTCAAGGCAGGAATCTGGAATAGGAACTGAAGCAGGGACCAAGGGAAGAAAGCTGCTTGCTGACTTGCTTCCTCTGACCATCTCAGCTACCTTTCTTATATGGCCTCGGCCCACCCACAGTATTCTGGACCACCATGCCCACATGAAGTAGGTTTTCCATGCACGGATGTATTTAACGGGATTCTTAAAGCACATGGAGTTTATTGAAGCCATCACCATAGCTTGTGCATCTGTTTATGCTTTCTGAAATCATGGAATGAATGGTTTTTCTTACACTTTTGTAGCTCAGGATGTAAGACACCACAAAGCCATACCTGTGCTATGTAATAGTTGCCTAAAGTAGAGACGGCATGTATGGCAGCTGTTCAGTTTCCATACACTGTACCGTTTCTGGCAATTAGCAATGACCGTACAGCACACACTCGTCTACTGATTTCTCTCTATCTCAATACAGCTCTATGCAGCTTGCCATATTATTGAATAATCGCTTTGCATAGAGTGATTAGCGCAGAGACAGGTTTTGTCTTCTCCAAGGTCACATTCAGGGTGTTGCTGGAGATTTGCCATGTTGGTACCAACTCGTCTTTGTTGCCCTTGTCCCCTTCTGTGTGTCCTCACCTCTAACCCTCCACCCTGAACCCTCCATTCTTGTCATAGTGGAACACATATCAACTCACTCATTATTTTTCAATTAGAGTCAGCCCTCATTTGATTAAAAAATTGACTGGGAACAGGATGGAGACACCCCAGGGGAAACACATACAACTTCAAGATAAACCCTTTTCCCCTTTAATGTTAAATTTTAACTTTGCAGTATTTACTCAACTGTCAGCCAAGTGACAAATCTATGTCAATTCATGAGGGGGCAGCACTTTCTTTTAAAATTTAAAGTATGACTTTAAAAAAAAATACAGTCCAATTAGGTTTTTCTGACATAAAGTCAAGTTTGAGTGGTTCATAGCAGGATGGGTATCTCTCTTTCTTGGGTGAAATTTGTGAGTAAGATTAGTAAAAACCTTAGAGTAACTTGTGATTCCTCTTGAAACTTCAAAGTCAACTCTTAGAATTTTTTTGTTGAAAGCCGATTAGTTTATTAGTTGATTAATTTGTAATCTCATGGATGTTTGAGTCAACCAAAACCATGACTTTCTCTTCAATTATAGAATTACGTGGGTGTATAATTTCAATATTGTAATTACTTTTCTCCTGGAAAAAGGTATTACTTGGTTGTCTATTTTGATTCTACAGCTCACTTAAGGGACAGATGAATATAATTTTATTTCTTTTCTCAAGGAACTTGCCTCAGCTTGGAGTTAGAGAGAAGATTAGAGCAAATAGATAAAACAACCTGGCAACCCAACCAGCCTCCATGTGATTCAATAAGGGACAATAAATAATACAGTGGAGAAGATGGACTCCAGTGAGCAACTGCAGAGAGAAAGTTAGAGGGTGAAACTTTGTACAGAAGGTGGGAATTGAATTGGACCTCATAGGTTAGATAAACTTTGAGTAGACAGAAAACATTGGGAAGATGTGATTTAAGAGGAGAGAATCCCGTTCTTGGAGGAAAAGTAGCCTATATAGTGGGGAATGTCATGAAGACTGTACTGTTGAGTGTGCTGTGGGGAAGCTGTGTCTGGTTGTATGGAATCCCAAACACCAGGTGTCAATTCTGCCTCCTTCCTCCTTTTTCGGAGTTCTGGGAGTCACTTGCACATGCTAGAGAAGGGCTCTTTCACTAAGCTATGTCCTCAGCCCAAGCTATACTTTTCTAATTTCAGAATCACTAGCCACATCTATCTGTCTGACATTTAAATTAAGCAGAAGATTAGTTCCTCAATGGCAGTAGCCAGCTTTCAAGGGATTAGTGGCTGTAGTACTTGCTGTGAGAATGTCAATAGCATAGAATGTTTCCATATCACAGCAAGTCCTGCTGGAGAACACAGTGTCCAGCGGCTATAGTTTTAGGTTGGGATATGGAGAATTGTTGAGCAGGGGATCTCGTATAATACTATAAACTGTGGTTTAATTTTAACGCTATAAACAAAAAGCAACTGCTGCCCCCTCTTCTTGTCTGTCTCCCTTTCTCCTTTACCTTATCCGTCTATTATTAATTGCTATTTTGTTGTCCAAGGACTGAATACAGTTTGCCAGTTTCTTACATTTTGTATGTGTTTTTAAAAACGCCATGCTTAATTTGCCTCCTAAAAAATACATCACTTGTGGACCGCGTCCTTTGCTCTCTACACAAGCTTCTCAGCTTCAAGGAGTCCCATTGATTGATTGTTTCTCTCAGTGTCTGTGCTACTGGTGTTATATTTAGGAAGCGATCTCCTATGCCGATGCGTTCAACACTACTTCCCACTTTCTCTTCTAGCAGGTTCAGAGTAGCTGGATTTATGTTAAGGTCTTTGATCCACTTGGACTTAAGTTTTGTGCACGGTGACAGATATGGATCTATTTGCAGCCTCTACACGTTGACATCCAGTTATGCCAGCACCATTTGTTGAAGATGCTTTCTTTTTTCCATTGCACAGTTTTGGCTTCTTTGTCAAAAATTATATGTTCATAGGTGTGAGGATTAATGTCAGGGTCTTCAATTCGATTCCATTGGTCTACATGTCGGTTTTTATGCCAGTATCAAGCTGTTTTTATTACTGTAGCTCTATAGTAGAGCTTGAGGTCAGGGATGGGGGGCACCCCCAACTGGATCAGGCCTTCTGGATAAGTGAGACAGTTGATCAGCTTGATCTGTTTGGGAGGCATCCAGGCAGTGGGACCGGGACCTGTCCTTAGTGCAGGAGCTGGCTGTTTGGAACCTGGGGCTTATGCAGGGACACTTTGCTCAGCCTGGGAGGAGGGGACTGGACCTGCCTGGACTGAATCTACCAGGTTGAACTGAATCCCCAGGGGAGTCTTTGCCCTGGAAGAGATGAGAATGGGGGATGGGCTGGGGGGAAGGGGGGGAGGGGGGAGGACAGGGGAATCTGTGGCTGATATGTAAAATTAAATTAAATTATAAAATAAATCACTCATATGCTAATTCTGTAACCAAGGAAATAGAGGATGATGGGAAATAAGTAACTTTTTTTTTTTTAAATTGAAGTAGCTTTTGAGGAGAATTCAGTTTGGTTTGTCATGCTGATCAGATGCAGAAAATGATTTGAGTCTAGAGACTGGGACAGGAACGATGTGATGTTGTGATCCTTTCAGGAGGTAAATTAATATTAAGATAGGGGGCTGAAGAGATGACTCAGGATGACTGAGATGTACAGAGATGACTCAGCAGATGTACTGTTCATGCAGAGGACCCGAGTTCAGTTCCCAGCACCCATGGGGGCTGGCTCAAAACTACCTGCAACTCTGGCTCTATGGGGACTCTGCACTCCTGACCCCCAGGGGCACCTGCATTCATGTGCACAAATTCAATCACAGACCCAAATGCATACACATAATCAAATCCTTAAAACTTGAAGTTATTTTGATACTTGTTTGAATGTAGGTGTACTTTTTGACCTTCTCAAGTTGTTTTAATGTTTTAGAATTTATTTTTAGATAATATAGAGATAGCGTGTATGACATTGATTTGATAATTCAGTGAGTTTCTTGCTTGTCTGCTACATGTGAGAGACCATTAGTATCTCTAGGGGACACATCCTCGTAGACACAGTGTGTTGCTATTTTAGGAATGGCTTCACTGCTGTGATAAATATTTTATTACTTAATATTACTTTTTAATAATTTGTAACCAGTAATAAACTTTTATGTAATCTGTGTTTATTTTTAATATTTTGTTGCTAATAATAGTCCTACCAGCTTGTAAACACTGCGGTTAAAAATGTGCAAAGATATTAAAAGTACCACATACTTGGCTTCTTAGAATAAGAGTTTCTATTAATATCCTAAAAATGTATGAAAACGTAAGAGAACCCTGGCCCCTTAAATACTCAGTGTGGCCACTCTTGGTGCTGCCTGGGATTGGAGGAACATCTTGGTTATCCTGTAACTAAATCTATTCAACTTTCAATGAATTTTTGTTGCCACTAGTGAGAAGTTTTATGGTCTCAGTGAAGGACTTTCTTGATAAAGTGTTTGCTCAAGTGTCACAGGGACGTTCTACACAGAAAAACCGAGGCGCAGACAAAGCCTTATACAACCCGATTAGCGTCTGCGATAAAATGACTGGATATTGTACTTCCTTACTGATCTCATGAGAGATACAGTATCTTAGGGCTGGGATGAAATATTACAAATGAGTGATCTAGTTCAGATATAACTTCAGTTTTAGTATCTCCTAATTCGTATGTTTTCTGGTCATTTTTCCAGAAGGATGTGATCCTGTGATTTGTAATAAGAAAATTATCTTCTAAGCCTGTGGTTCTCAACCTGTGGGTTGCAACCCCTTTGGGGGGTGTTGAACGACTCTTTCATAGGGGCCACCTAAGACCATCGGAAAATGCAGATATTTACATTATGATTCACAACAAGCAAAATTACAGTTATGAAGTGCAATGAAAATAATTGTATGGTTGGGGATCACCTCAGCATGAGAAACTGTATTAAAGGGTCATAGCATTAGGAAGGTTGAGGACCACTGTCCTACACACTGATGTTCATACCATCCTAAGCTGTGTAAAGAGTGTGTTTTTCACTGTAAGGTAATCAAGAGCATAGGCACCACAGAGAAGAACAGCCAGTGGCTTTGGAAGTGAGAATAAGCTTGGAGCGGATGATATAACTATTGTCAAATAAATTAATATTTCTCACAGTATTTCAAAGACACATTTAGATTGCACTTAAGTTTTCTAAATTAGTTTTATGCGTTTCAGTATTATGTAGTCTTTGTAGCATCCTAAATAGTTTTTATTGAATCTAGTGAGTGAGAGACTGTGTTACTGAGTGCAGACTTAGTTTTTGTATCTTAACAGGTCATTCAGATAACTCTGATGATCAATATGGGTGCTCTAATTTTGGTAAAAGTCTAATTGGTACAAATTAGACAATGACATCTCAACTTCATTATAGGAATCTTTTCTTACTTATAAAGGCACCGCCCTAAAGTACTAATCTAAAAAGGTTTTTCCCAGCAGCAGTATTACGTGACCTTCCGTAATTATGATTTTTAGTTGAACGTGGGTAAAGACTATCTTCAGTTTTTACTTTATAACCGTTCCATATTCTAATTATACAGTTAAAACAGCATCCTAATCAAATTCTTGATGAAAACTCTGCTTTCAACTCCCTGCTCTTGCAGTTTTTTCTTATGCAGAGGCAGAAATGACACTCCCGAGTTCCTAGCCCCAATATGACATCAGATGGCTGCTCACCATGTCATGGTACATTTCTCTCGGGACTTTTTTTTTCCCCCCAATGGTAATCTTCATAGCACATCAAAGGTTCTGTCTCTTGGCAAGGCAAGCAAGGTTCATGATATTTTCCTTTTTACGAAAATCACTTTGATCATACCTGACACTGTTGTTTTCAGCTAACTTGTCTTTGGTGGGGCTGGCAGACCTCGCCTCCTCTTCTCCAAATACTAGGTGGGACTACTGAGCCCTACTGGAGAGATGAAGTGATGCTTCAGGGGGCAAGCACCCCTACACACAGAATGCAGAGCAGAAAGTACCACATGTCAGAGGATGGTCAGATGAAGAAGCGAGAAGTACTGCTGTCTGTGAAGAGAGCAGCTAGAATGATATAGTGCCTATTTAGACACAGTTATTATTTAAGTAAGCAGGAGTTGCTGGTTACAGAGTAACTTTGGAGAACAAAAGGGCTTTGTCCTCCAGGCCTTTAGAAGAGTTTGCCATTTGCAAACCCCGTTCTGCTGAGGCCCCCCCTTTTTTTTTTATTGAGGGCTGATTTGTTACAATGGTCGACCATCTGGCACTTCAAAACTTCTGAGACTTTCAGGGACAAAAAAATGATTGTGGGCAGTGTCATTAACTCTCAAATATAATGATGCCACCATTTGTGGGGTAGATGTTTACCTGAAAAGATGAATATGCTTTCCTTAGGAACTTTCTAGTGGACTTCATTTTGTGTGCAAAGAGAAATAATACATGTGATGGTTTAAAAAAATTCAATTCAAGTATAAGAGATTTTAAAATAAATCTCATCTATCATTATTCATCTCTACATCTTTGAGTGATATCCATTATTGCTATCTTATAGATCTTTCCAGAATTGCCATAGATTATTCTTACACGAAGCATCATTACTCTTCCCGCCTTTAGGGATATTCATATTGCCTATTTCTATATATGTATTCCATACTTAGTTATTTGCTAGGATCATCCATCCACTTTCCCATGGCTCCTCACCATCCTACTTGGTGAATCGGCCATCATTTCTTTGCTCATTTCCTGTTGATAGATGTTTAGATTGTTTTCAGCTTTTGGTGGTGCCTAATAGGCCTTATTGAGCATTCTTAAGTACATGTTTGTGAATTCCTGTGGATAGAATTTCTGTGTCCAAGATGATAACATTTAAAATCCTCCTGTCTCCAGACTGGGAAGGTTCTAGTAATCTTCAGAGGTTTAGCCTAGTTCTGCCAGGCATAGAACTTCATTCTCTCATCAGCCCATGATTTTCTTTCAAGCTGCCTCACTTCATGGTCTAAGTTCGCTGCCTATGTTGAGTGGACCCTGCGGGAAAGAAAGAAAGGCACACTGTAGAGCTCAATGGTTAGAGCACCTACAGAAGGAAGTGAGGGAAAGAAGACACACATGTCAATCAGAGTGTGGGAGGGGAAGGGAGAGATAAACCAAAAGCGAAAATTACCGTCTCTATCTTTTGAGGAGCCATATTTATGCTTCATACGGAAAATACGTAGACTGGCTCTGGGTGCCTCGAGTGAAGGATAGTCATGCTTAGGAATTTCAGGTAGATTTGGGTGCGGCTTTACAGAGTTCTGAGTAAGTTAGTAAGCAGGGAGCTGGCAGGAACATGGTGAGAGTTGAAACAGCAGCTCAGCTATCATTCTGTGAGCCAGAAGAATCCTGAAGACTCCCGGGCTTCATATTAGAAGCAGAAGTTGAGCTGATCTCCTGGGGGTTAATTTGACCTTTTCCTGTGTTCACTGCCTGTTCAGTTCCCCCAAGTACTTATTCATAGTGCAGGAACAACGTCCTTCTAAAACAAGTACCTGTTTTTTGTTTGTGAGAGAAAATTCTACATGTAGTTCTGACATTTTCTTTACTGCTAGTTAAGTTTTTATTTTTCACTGTGACTTTTATTTCCTCAACCTGGGCAGCCCTGCCAAGTTGGCAAAGCCTTATTAAACCTCTAGAAGACTTTCTAGTCTTCTTCCTAAAGCCCATGGCATGGCTGCATCTCCCGCTACAATGTCAGCGGACATCTGGAGTGCTGATGCTCGGCCACCTGAGATCATTCTCTCTTGCCTGATGCTGCATCATTTTCAGGAGGATAGAGTTTGGGAACATTAACTTGTCTTGGAATTATTTTGAGTCACCTAATAAAGTGCTCTCTGAATCCTTAAACATTTGGAGGATGCTGGAAAGCTGACCCCTGCACCTGGCTGGCTAATTCAGAAATGGATCAGCTGGCGAGCCTGCCCCTGAGCCCCTTCCCCACCCACCCACTCTCCTGAGGAAGATAAAAGCTCTTTGTACCCTCCAACACCCCTGCTAAAATCTTCTGGCCATGTACTATGGGAACACATAAAGTATTGAATTTGTTTGTCTTATGAATGATATTTTTTATTTCCCAACAACCACCCATATTATTATCAAAATAGAGACAGCATTTATTAAGGTGGACATTATAAAATCAGAACTTGCGTACAGTCATATTGCCCAGCTTCCTCGGATGAAAGGAGACTCCACCCCTTTCATCAGGGGGCTTAGGCCTCCATCTCTTGGTTGAACTTTCTGCCCTTGGGGGCTGTATATTACCTTAAATAGCTTGCAGCTGACAGGCTGCGCTGCTGGCCCAGGCGAACTGAGGCACCGTAATGGATGGGGTAGCCTCTCCTAATGGAACCACAGTGATGGGAGACAATGAGGAGAAATCTCCCATCACGATCAGGGGCTTGGAGCTACTTTATTTTATTTTATTTTTTTTTTTAGCTCCTACCTCCAAGTTAGCACGGTTATGGAGAGGAGAAATGAGGTTATTTGACTCACAAGAAATAGGCAGTCTTTCCTTGAGTCAGAATGGCCTTATGACAGGCAAAGTGCTCTTGTCCATGCCTGAAGCTGTTCATTTTGGTAACAAGCGAGTCAGCCACCATGTACCAATTTATCCATGGTCACCTATTGACCTCCATATGCTTTGCTTTAGTGGCCCCGAAAATGTCTTTCTTTTCTTTGTGTCCGTTGTGTTGGCCACTATCAGGAGAAATCTGCTAGGTTTTATGCAGAAAATATACTTTATCATTGCATTTTTTAAAATGTGGACTTGGGGTTTAGAAGGAAGGAATGCTGAAGAGCCACTCTAGGAGAAAATACCATTTTTTTGTTGTTCCCAGAAAAGCCTTTCTTTAATACTAAAAATCTCTTGTTGTTTTCGTAAAAATTACAAAGAAGTTATCTTTTAGCAAATTATATGCAACACAGTTTTTAAATGTGGAATGTTTCTTCGTTAGCGTAGCCTTTGGAAGTTCATGCCAAAGCCATACAGATTTCTTCATTTTGACATTGGAATGTGGTTTTAATTAGGTAATTTGGATTTGGATTTTATTGGTTGGATTTTCCTGTGTTTCTCCATAGTTCTGGAGCCTTCCTTCACTTTCTCGTGAAACTGTATGCTTACTTTTGAAACATGATTAGTTAGTAAAGATTCCTGGGTTATTTAGGTTGATCTCTGATAGGGACTGGTAGTGTGGAGTGTATTCCCATCCTTGAGGATTACTGAGCAATTTATTTGCACACTAGTTTAAACTGAGGAAATGTCAACTGCTTCAAATGCCACCATCCAATTTGTTGTCTCTCTGGTGGCTTTTTAATTTCACTGGAGACTTCTATAGGATTTATAAGATTTACAGAAGATAATGTATCAAAGAAAAACTTGGTGCAAAAAGGGGTGTATATCACAGAGATGGTATTTCATGGACTGAATTTAAACAGAGAAAATATCATTACCAGTATATAGGAAGCAATTCAGTACATTCATATTTTACAAGTCTTGCTTTTAACATCTCCTTACCAAACTGTGAATTAGAGGCTAGAGAGGTAGCTGAATGGTTCAGCACTGCCTCACATAAGGAAGGCCTTGGATTTGGTTGTCTAATAACAAATAAATCAAAAAGTAAACATAACATTTTAGGTTTAATGTGATTGCATTGTTTAAT
Source organism: Peromyscus melanophrys (assembly GCA_902168415.1). NCBI lineage: Eukaryota > Metazoa > Chordata > Mammalia > Rodentia > Cricetidae > Peromyscus > Peromyscus melanophrys. The sequence goes on from CABHPR010095936.1 coordinate 10,603, forward strand.
TCAAAGGAAGAATTCAGAGATTGGGACTAGGCAGATTGCCTGGCCGTGAAGAGTTAATACTGCCCTTCCAGGGGACTGGAGTTTGGTTCCCAGCATCCAGGCCAGGTGGCTCACAACCTCTTGTAATTCCATCCCCAGCAGACCCAATGCTTTCCTCTAGCCTTTGTCGGTACCCGTACTCTCATGCACACACACACAAAGATAAAATAAAGATAATCAAAACAGGAATTTAGAGATGCCTTGGTAGTGACTCTACCTTCTTGGAGTGCTCCATGTTGAATAAAGACCCCCTGGTTTGTACTCACCACCTTTGCCCACTTTGCCATCAAACTAGGTTTCCCTACATCTCTGATAGCTTTTGACCTCAGTGAAGAGATTTCTATCTCAGTACCCCCTCTTCTTTACTGGCAGAGGATGGCGACTCTGAGAATGGGTGTTGGTCCTGATGCAGCAGCTTTGGGATGTTCTGCTGCAGAGCTGACGACGGGACAACCTTCTTTATCCTTAGCCTATGCAGAACACATGCACTTTATCTCACTCGTTAAAGTGTCTCCTTTGGGGAGATCTGCCCTAAAAAGGATGCTGTTAATATATCATCTTTTGACCTTTATTCTTGTGGAGGGGTACAGGATATCTGAGGCTCTTCTTCTGGCACTGTGCTCCTCGGTCTGCTGTAAAAACCCTTGAAGTCTAAGAGCTTGCTTCTGCTGTCCTATTGCCTGTTGCTGGGTAGAGTCTTTGCAGTTCCCTTTTCTGATATGTGTGCATGGGGAGTGGCGTGTTTGCACATGTAGCTCACGGTCCTGCAGCAAGCACTCTGGGTGGTAGCTGGACGTTTGCCCAGCTGAGAGAGGTTGCTCTTTTTTTTTT
>CABHPR010095937.1:0-10712 GCA_902168415.1 Peromyscus melanophrys
AAAAAAAAAAAAAGAAAGAAAAAAAAAAGACAATTTGATAAAAACTACAAATGAACACAACTTCCAAACACTGGAGTCACGAAGAAAATTATGCCATAATCAAAACCATACATTAAAGATTTATCATAATAAGTTAAAGGCCAACCTGTTCTACAGAGTGAGTTCCAGGATAGCCAGGGCTGTTACACAGAGAAACCCTGTCTCAAAACCAAACAAAACAAAAAACAATAACAACAACAAAAAAATTATCATAATAAAACAAAAAGTCTTAATCCTTAGTAGTAGTCAAAGAGAGATACACATAGGCAACTAAAGTTAACAATCACTGCAGACTGTTCACTGGAGTAAGTTATAAGACAGTGGAGCCCCGTTCTAAACCACTGTTTGACTGGCAGATTGATTGGGTCATCCAGTACAGGCACACCTAACACTCTCCATCTGCATGCTGCAGTCCCAAACACTGGGATTATAGGTCTGTGCCACTATGGCTAGCTAGTATACTATGTTTTTAAATTCTAAAAGAGAAACTACCAATTCTTAATTTCTTACTGAGCAAAAATGGTTTTTAAAATGAAGAAAAAATAAAAGACATTTTCACACACAGGAATCCTAACAGAATTCATCACCACCAGCTATATATTTAGAAGAAAAGCCTTTGGTAAACCTTTTAGTAAAGAAAATGACACCCCAATCAAAAACTTGAAGAAAATGAAAAGAGAGAGGAAATGGGGAGGGAAAAAAGGGAAGAAAAACGATAGAAAGGGTAGAAAATAAAGAAAAAAGAAAAAGGCCATCAAAGTATCAAATTATGGGTGATATTAAAAAAGCAGAAAACCCACTAATACTCCCCCTCCAAACAACAAAAAATGGAAGTATGTAACAGATGTAAGGGAAAGTGTTCCTTCCCTTAGGAAGGGAAATTTTAGTCAGACCTAGAAAACAAACATGCGTGTATGGCAGTACAACAGACCACTGAAAAACAATAATGTTCCACTGAGTCACAAGACCACTCCAGGAAACGCTCTACTTTCTCAGTGCGCTAACCACATGTGCAGCAGTACTCTCAGGTGGAATACACCAACAAAGAGTGGAAATTAATGTACTGCTGAACATGGAAGGGAACAGGAAATACAGCACCCAAAGCATTCTGAGTACAGAACTAACTTGTATTAGACTAACTACATTCTCCAGCCACAAAGGGATTTCAGGAGAAACCAACATAAAATAACAAGAACAGTTTGCTGCAAATCTGCGGCCAGCTGGGCTCTACAGTGATATCCTGCATCAAAGACCGCACAGACACCTTAAGAAAGAATTGCACAAGACAGACAGGACCGGGAAGGGAGCAGGGAAAAAATGAAATATCCTGGGAACGGTTTCTTTACCCCATCACAGAGTATCGATAAAACAATCGCCATGCCAACACCCTATTTAATGGTGACAACCTAACGCTCTCCCTGTAAGGTAAGTCACAAGAAAAAGACTACTACTCCTCAACAATTTCTTTTCAAAAGTTTATCAGAAACACTCGTCAATTTAGACATTCTAGTCACAAAATAAAACTATCATTTCAAATGATTCTTGGTATGAAAACACACCAAAAAAAAAAAAAAAAAAAAAAAAAAATACTAATAAATAAAAAAAAGAAAAGTTTTTAAAAAATAATGGTAAAAAAACCAAATTAAAAAAAGAAAAAAAAAAAAAGAAACTACTAATGAATTACAAGAATAAAAGTTTTGCAATAGTAATGGTTATAAAACTCAATTTGAGCCAGGCAGTGGTGGCGCACACCTTTAATCCCAGCACTGGGGAGGCAGAGGCAGGTGGATCTCTGTGAGTTCGAGGCCAGCCTGGTCTACAGAGCGAGTTCCAGGAAAGGCGCAAAGCTACACAGAGAAACCCTGTCTCGAAAAAACAAAAACAAAAACTCAATTTTAAAAAAAAAAACAAAAAACAGCTATTTTAATACCAACACCTATACAATATACTCCTTTAATGTATCATTTATAACCACAAATCAAAGTATTTAGGTGTAAATATGAGTGAATTTAAAAGTCTGTTTAAAAGGTAAGAATTAGAGAAAAATAAAGAATATCCCAATACATGAATCCAGACTGGTAGAAAACTATAAAAGGATCATCCTCTCCAACCAAAAACAAAGTCAATACAATTTCACTCATAAACTCGGGAGATTTTCTTAGTTGGAAGAGAGTCTTTAAAAGATTCAAAATGTGTCAACAGACTAACATCAAGGTTAAAGACATAAATATTTAAAACAGAACAGCATTGTATAGCCATGGACAAGCTTATCAGAACACAGAAGTAACAGAACACAGAGAAGAAACAGCATGAGCTTCTTGTAACAGAGACAGAAAGCTGGCTACACTGGTTAGTTAAGGAGGACGATGGGGAGAGAGGATACTGGACTCCTTCCTAACTCAGACCTTACAATCCATTTCAGATAGGTTTCAAGTTAAACAGGAAAAGCAGAATTTAAAATCTTTAGAAGACTATGTGAAAATATCTTTAATCTCAATAGGGAAACATGTCTTGAATACTATTTCAATGAATTATGACATTATTGAACATCTGACTAATACTAATTGTATGAATGAAACTGAAAATTAGTATACTCTCAAACATACTCCTCAAAGACCACCTGGGAGTTGACAATTGAAGAAATTTAGAGTATTACTTTATCAGATAACTTCCCTAGCTTCATACAGTCCCCTCTTTTATTATTTTCATTCAATGTCTAAAACTCCACGGCTGTTCTCTGGGGTATCCCTGGCTCTGTTCTCCTCTCCCATTTCCATCTGGACCCTCCCTCCAGTATCTGCTACCACGCACTGCACTTTCTTGATGGCATTCTTTAGAGGCAGGGAGCACCTGCAGATTCCTCTCACAGGAATTAATGGGGTCTCTTACAGTCATCTAATGACTTTAGCAAAAGCTCTACTCTGATTTCAAACTAGCTAATCATACTAACCAGAGAACATCTGCTGAATGCTCGGAGTGTTTCTATCCCATCAACATTGAACTGCTTCTACAAAAATAGATAAACGGAGGATTTTTGTTTTCACCTACTTTCATTCTGGGGTTCCCAAGAATACCATCTCACCAATTTTATTACAACAAACATGTTAATAGGTTTTAGTTTGGCTATATAGTTGTTTTATTTTAATATGGGAGTTCAGAAAAATCCAAAAACAAATAAATGAAGCTGCAATCATTGATACCAGCATCATCAAAGACAACTGTGCTTGCTTTTATATTTTATCTGGCTCACAGAAGTATTTGTATGAGTAATTTCAAATTTAATAATGAATACATTCCATATTCACAGTTGAGGCAAAGCAGTTGCTTTGTTCTGAAGAAAACAGTTATTTTTCATGTAAAGCCTTGGGCCTAAAACCCTAAAAGGAGGCCATAGTCACAAAATGAATACAAGGTGTGCCATCAGATACTTTTCAATCTTTGGAAAACAAGATGTATCTTGTTTTTAACTACATTTAAACTACCACTGTAGGACATTTGGCTAACAGATTTACTTAGCAGAATTTTTTGGTCCTAAGGGACCTACAATAAAACAAACACACACACCACCCAAGACACTAAGGGTGTGTGTGTGTGTGTGTGTGTGTGTGTGTGTAAACGGTGAGTTTTATTACAAGTGAACAAGTTCTCTACAAAACAAATGTCATGGGCAGTTGAGATGGCTCAGTGGGAAAAGACACTTGCCACAGAGCCTGATTCAATAACCAGGACCCACATGTTAGAAGGAGAGAACCAACTCCACCAAGTCGTCCTCTGACCTCCGCCACGTATGCTGTGTGTGTGCACATGAAACAAACACACAGAAATAAACATCACAGAATAGTTAAAGAAAACAACCAGGATGTCGTTTTCTGATTTCAGAAGAAAAAGTTTGTATGTAACACAAAGGAAAGCTAGCATAATGTAACAGTGAACCAACCTGTGAGGAACTTGGGAATTCATTTAACCTGATGTCAGTTGGCCAAGAAAACAGGGAAAAGAGACAGGAGGCCAAATAAAATACCAAGCTTTACTTAAAAATTTTAGGTTATAAACTCCAAGTAACCTCTGCTGCTGAAAGTGTGGCTGTGGCACAAAGAGAAGGCTCACACTGCCATTATTATTAGTATTATTCTGAACCACCTCGGTTAGCAGCTGTAACCTGCGAAAGAACCAAACAGAAAGTCCTCATTTCGAGTTTTTGCCCACTCCACTGCTTTGTATCTCTGTCTGGGACAATAATTGGGGCCCTTTGTTGTCAAGATCTTCAAGAGCAAAGAGAATACTGTGACCCAGTTCACTAGATTAAGTCTTTCTTTTGTAATTAATTTTTCCATCTGCTTACTGTTGTTCGCCTTCATTCTACACCAAACAGCAACAAGGACTAAAACCTACCTCCATCATTATTCTAGGCACTAGATCTGACAAATTTCAACTATTAGCTATTCATACAGTTCCCACAGATTTTATTCCAAGGGTTCTCTCAGTCGTTGCTTAGCTTTCAGATTTTACACATTTGAAGATGCACAGACGTTAATGTTTCTAAACACATTAGAGAGTACCAGGTACAAGCTGGCTGGCACAATTATGACTCTAAGACACCATCAACTAACTGTAGATGCATTTGGACTGCAGAAAATTTGTCAATGCTAACTTATAAAAATGAAAAGGAGTAGCCGGGCGGTGGTGGTGCACGCCTTTAATCCCAGCACTCGGGAGGCAGAGGCAAGTGGATCTCTGTGAGTTCGTGGCCAGTCTGGTCTACAGAGCGAGTCCCAGGAAAGGCGCAAAGCTACACAGGGAACCCTTGTCTCGAAAAACCATTAAAAAAAAAAAAAAGAAAGAAAAGGGGTACTTCCACTGGGCATGGTGGCACACACTTTTAATCCCCAGCACTTGAGAGGCAGAGGGAGGTGGATCTCTATGAGTTCAAGGACAGGGCAAGTTCCAGGACAGCTAGGGCTACACAGAGAAACTGTCTTAAAATTTCAAAAGAGGGGAAAAAAGGAAAAGGGGTACTTCCGTTGCCTATTTATACTTTAACTTTGTTGCAGTATAAAATGTTAATCAGTATAGAGCAATACCTAAAATTTACCAAATAGAAACACACCTACCTACCTGTTTATGTGTTTAATAATTAGGTTAATTTGTACGTTCTATTACACTGTCAAGTGCTGAGCATTTAACTTGAGAAAGTGTCTGGGGTTTAGGTAGGCTGAAAGTTCATTTTTCCTACACAAAACAATGGAATTTAAGGCATAATTTGTCAAAACATATGAAAACTACATACATAATAAAAAATACATATAAAAACAATGAAACACTAAACTCTAATTAATTATTACTTCTGGAAAAAAACAAGAAATGAGATATGGCAATATCTCCATAAGTATAATAAGCAAGCTGAAAATACACATTTGCTTAAAAAAACAAAAAAACAAAACAAAACAAAAAACCCAAAGAGCAGCAAATTGCTACATTTGCATTTTACTCACTAGGAACCACAGCAAACAATTAAGAAAAAAGTTATGACGATGAACTTTCACATTGGACTTTGTGTTTTCTTCAACATTTATATGTGGAACAAATTATTTTTATAGCTAAAAGATAAATGAAAGAAGGTTCCATTCATAGTAAGCATGTTGGGAACGCCACTGGTTGATATCCAGCCTACTTCCCTGTTTCTTCTTTCTTTCAGTGTTTCACTGTGACTCCTCAAGCAGTACGCACTGAACATCTCCATAGAGCAGGCACCACACCAGGCACTGACAGCACCAAAGTAAAGAGGACGGCTCCAGTGGTCAACACGCGCATTGTATGCAGAAGCACTGTCCTGCAGTTCTGTGCAACGGTAGAAACAATCTAATGTGCAGCATTTGCTACATTAGCCACTAGCAGATGTATATACTGGGCGTTTAAAATGTGGCTTGCCTGGCTGCTAAACTAAACTGTTAGTGTCATTTAACTGAAATGAGTTTCAGTAGCCATTGTGGCTACTGTCTACAGAACTGCACAGGAAACGTACACAGGAAACTGGAGGACAACAGATGGCTGTTCTGGGCTAAGGTGAACACTAATCTACAAGCATGGAAGATTTGAGGGCAATAGGAAAAACATTACAGGACATGAGCCCATTACAGGACAGCTTCTGGAAAAATGGAAAGCAAATTCCTGAGTCATGAATAAAGGCCATCAATCCATAAAAGATCCAGATAATTAAAGCCTGGGGCCCAAGGTACAAGGAGAGTCACAGCAGCTTTGAATTACTAAATAGACAAACCCAGCAAGGCAGGTAGAGAAGCGGTACTAAGGGAATAAAATCATGTGCAGAAACAGGACGAGGAAAACTCAACTAAGTGTCATGTTTCGAGCTGGACTATGAGAGAAAGCCACTGATGAGCCAAGGTGGTAATTAAGATGACTTAGATTTAGACATGCTCACAGCTATGGTAAAATTAGTGTAAAATACAGAAGGTAAAATTGTAGAAAAAAATTTAAAACACTGACATAATATCCACTTTCTTATAAAAAGCTTGACAACCCTTCTCAAATGAATGAACTATGAATAAATTGCTTTCCTAAACTAACTTATTTATGCAAACAAACTTCATCTACTATGTTCAAATACTTAACTGAACTCATTGACAAAAACATACAAAGTAGATATTACTACAAAAATCAGTACTTTGACTTACGTGTAACTCAAAGTCATTATAAGGTCTATATGGAAATGAGAATTAGAGAAATAGTCTTCTTGTTAATCTCAAATATTAGGCTATTATCAGGATGCTCAAAGAATCAAACAAATTCCAAAACTGAAAGCTCTCAAATAAATGAAAAGTTATACAGACACAGTAAGTCTACTTTAACAATGAAAACAACACGATTCCTATAAAGTAAAAATTTATAAACTCCAATTTGGTTTCATCTTAGACTATACAAACTCCTAAGAGTTACTAAAAAAAAATACAATTTTTACTTTGGTGATTCAACATTCTCTGACTATCCCATATACTCTTAATAAATTCAGCTTGATGCTAGATATGAAACCATGCTTCCATACATAGGTTCTTTTCAGAGGGGCTTCAAAAGCAAAATAATTTTACAATTCAGACTTAAACAACTATTTCCAAAGACATTACAAGTACATTGGACAACACTGTATAGCAATAAAAGGTAACGGGAAAATATATTCAGTTGGCAAAAGCCTAACCAATGCATTTTCCAGGCAAGCTTAAAAACTTGTGGAATAAAGTATTTTAGAGTAGTACAAGCAAAAGTAAGGAACTCTATCCATGTGCAAAATATAACTAATTTATTCCTTTTATAAGTATAAATTCTGGAATTGTATATGAATATGGTTCCATGACATGAATTAGCTGTAAGGTGTAAATCAAACAAAAGTTCTATATTCACACTTTGCAAAGAGGATTGTAAGCACCTCAATGCTACATTACTGAGAATCACAATATTCTTCAAGTAATTTAACAAAACCTAACAAAAGATGCAAAAGCCCAAGAAGTGTGACTAATAAAAATCTCGCAAGCTGTTGGAGTGGTTTCAAGTACAAATAATTAGCAAAAGCTACTCAAGTCTGTGAGAACAAATCAGAAAAGAGAGGTTATAGGGAGAACTGACTTAGTAGTCTCAGCTTACTCTGCTTATTAAAATAATAACAATCTGGCCAAAAACTTCATCTATCAAGTTAGGTGAAAGCTCTAGGTCAGATGCAAAAGCATCTTTTTATGGGGATAGTGCTCCAAACCAGAACCCAAGTCTTTTAATCAAAGGCTCTTTGCTGACACACACCTTAAAAACTCCCTTTCAGTTTTCTCCAGTGTTCCCTTGCCTCAAGGCAGGGAAACAAAGGCTTGATTTCACTCAACAAATAACTAGTGCCTGAGTGCGGAGCTGTCAAAGCTTGTTTATCACTGAGTCTTATGGTCCCCAAGGACTGAAACTCCTGAGGTGAGAGGGAGCAAAGGGCTGAATACAGATCTGTACAGGAAACTAACAGTTCATCTCTACAGGAACTTTATTCAGTATTTAACATTATTTCACACTTCAAACTGGAGTCACTATCAAATGAAATAAAACAAGTTTCATTTAAACTTAATTTAAAATGCTATTCTTTTTTTTTAAATCAGTACAATAACACTATCTTTAAAATTCACCTTCTTTGAAAGCGCAGAAGAAATAGGAATGTTACATTTCCACTATCTTGTGAGTATCCCTACATAATTATATAAACGATGTTAGTGTTAAATAAGTAAGGAAACAGAATCTGATGATGTAAGGACAGCAAATCAGTGACAAATTAAACAGGATCTGGGCCATCAGACATTCCTAGACTTCATTTGTGTTTCTTCTATAACTTACCCAATGTTGTCTACGATTCTCTAACACTCTATTATACAAGATACAACCCCAAACTTACACTTCATTCTTTCAGGAGGACATATAAAAATAATACTTTATGAACTACTGCCTTTGAACTCAGCCATAAAATCATACACTATACATCAAATAATCCTAAATGTTGGCATATGTGTCAGAAAATTTGTTCTGGTACTAAATAAACATTAAAAATAATGTTTCACAATTATTTCAACTGTCAATTCCATTGTGTAATTTTTAAATTTTTCAGGAGGTGTATCCATTGTAATCGGCTAGTTCCAATTAAATATTACATTAAAACAGTTCAATGTAGTCATACAACAAATAGAGAAAGGGGAAGGAAAAAATTCTTACCTGGTAGTTTCTTTTCTCAGATAATGTATGTCCATCAGTCCTCACCATAGAGTCGTGTCCTTTCCTCACAGTACTGGAGGCAATCAAATAGAACTGTCACTCAAGGGTCGTGTCACAGGAAGGACCGCCCACCAGTTCTCCCTCTAGAGTGGAATTATCCAAAAGCCATCAAAATTACTAACATGTAAATACATACAACATTAGCAAAAATATTCAACATGACATATAAACTGCAAAGAGAATCAAATCAAGACGTAGCTGTCTTACACTCGACCCCACCTTTTCTCTCAGGTATTCAAGGCAGGCACTAGACTCTGAAGTAGAGATTGTCTAATATGAAAACTTCCCCTCACATCTACTCCCACCGTGTCAATCATCAGACACTACACACAAGGAAGACACTTAAAAGTGAATGAAAACAAAGTTGACCGAAAAACAAAAAAAAAACAAAAAACTATCCCTAATTTTTTTTTTTTTTTTTTTTTTTTTTTTTTTGGTCCTAAATGGTCTCTGGTTATTCTGAGGATATCCAGTTAACTCAGATTCAGTCATTAAACTAGATGCCCCCACTCCAATGCCTATACTTCAGTACTGGGAATGTAAGGATTTTATACAATGATTCATGTCACTCACAAAGCTTATTTTCACACTGTGAGATGTAAACACATCATAGTTTTAAGATCATTGTTAGATTAAAAACCCAACCCAATGTTCTATCATCGTCAACTCTAATGATGAAGAACAAATGCCTGCCTTTCAGCCCTCCAATTTCATGCACATTGCAATAGAATTCACTTTTTGGCATGGGGGGGGGGGGTTAGTGATACTCATTTCTTAACCTGGGTAAAAAAGCATAAAATAAATATACACTCTGCATGTCAGATTTTAAAAAACAAATCGAAACTGAGATAAGAATTACCATAAATGTTATTTCAAAAATATATAATAAATTTCAAAGTTCAAAGATTCAAAGGTAGTTCTACAAAGAATGTATATGATACATTTTCAGGACAAATAGCTTTAGTAGTACAAAAAATTTACTCTTAGAAAGTAGTATATATAGCCACTGAATTAATAATGTTGCTATCCATTATAATTTTGCATTCAAATTTAAAACAACTGATTTTGATTATCATATAAAATGTACAATAGGACAAGATACTACAAGCATCTCATCTACAATCCATAAATAAGGTGAGGACTAGGGAGATGGTTCAGTGGGTAAGGCACCTGCCTTGCAAGCATGAGGACCTCAGTTTCCATCCCCAGAACCAGCCTTGGGTGGGGGAGGGCAGACAGGCAGATCCCTGAAGCTCACTGGCCTGCCAACCAGCATATCCCAATCAGTGAGCTTCAGGCTCAGTGAGAGCAATTCCAACTGGGGAAGCTTCATGTGGCTCCTGAAGACACCTTCCACATCCGCACACCAAATATACTGCACACATACACTAGCACCACACACAAACTCTTCAAATCTCTACATAAATTATATACATGCATATACATGTGTCTGTGTACGGGTCTGTGTTCATGGGAACCGTGCCCAAGAGGCTAGATGAGGGTGTCAGGTCCCCTGGAGCCTGAGTTACAGGGAGTTGTGTGGCTTGTGACATGGGTGCTAGGGACCAAACCCAAGTCCTCTGAAAGAGCGGTAAGCACTTATAACCAATGAGCCATGTCCCAAGCTCAGAATTTAAAAACAAAACCAAACCAGTATTATTACAAAGGTCAAATACAAAGGTTTACAAATATGTATCCATTCCCTCTAAAACACAATCTGTTAAGATAATTTTTAAATGAAAAACTAACATTATTGAACAACATTCTACAAAGAATCAATATAATAAAGTCCATCTCCTAGCTCCTACTACATACACTAAAACAATTATGAAGTGGCTATACTCAGTTTTGACCATCATACATGG
>CABHPR010095943.1:0-12928 GCA_902168415.1 Peromyscus melanophrys
TTTTTTTTTTTTTTTTTTTTTTTTTTTTTTTTTTTTTAGTCTCATTCTTGGGGCCTCAGCACACTGAACGAGTCTGCTCCCATTCTGACAACACCGTAACCGGACTAGGGAAACACAGGCACGGTGAGAGGGCTACGGTAAGGCTGGCAGACTCGGGGCTATGGCTGCCCACCAACTGCACCACTACTCCTCCGCCCCTGGTGATCCTAAGGCAGGCAGGCCAGCAACCTTCCCGGGCCATTGGGAGTGTTTGCGGGTGGAGAGAGAGAGAACTGCTCTTCCTCCCACTATGCCCCGCCTACTCCTGGGTCCAACTGAAAGAGGAAGAGAGTTTCAGTCAACCCTGAGCACACAGACAAGATGCCCGGCAGGTTAGACTGGACAGGCGGGGCAGCAGCTGTCCTGCAATAGCAACAATGCACAGCCAGCAGCCGCGAGGCTCCGGGGCCTCTCCACGGCCAGTGACCGGGATGGGCAGGTAGCTCCGATCTGGAATGCAGATTTGTAGAAGCCCGCAGCTTCCTCCTCATCCATGCTGGGAGAGGAGAGAAGAGCTATTCAAGCCCAGGGACACTGCTACTGCCTTCCCAATAGCCAACCGCGGCCACAAGAAGGTTTAACTCAAAAAACAAACGACCTCTAGCAATTTTAGGTGGGTGATGTGGCAGTCCAGAGGAGGGGCTGGAAGAGTCTGGTAATAATGGCTGCCTGTTCTCGTTCTTTGCCGAAGATTCCAGGGTGTGGTGGTGACAAACGTCCACACACACAGTGATTCATTCACCCAGCTCTTGGGAAATAGCTGTCTAGCCTCTTGTGTCCAGCTGCCTTGGCACCTGCCCACTAGGTTGGCTGTGACTGCCTGCCTTCTATTGTAAAGGTTTGAGGAGCGTGCTGGTTGTTTTTTGTTTTTGTTTTTGGTTGTTTTGTGTTTTTTGTTTTATTTTGTTTTTTTTTGTTTTGTTTTTTTTTTGTTTTTTGTTTGTTTGTTTTGTTTTGTTATTTTTTTTCAAGACAGGGTTTCCCTGTAGCTTTTGAGCCTGTCCTAGAACTCACTCTGTAGACCAGGCTGGCCTCGAACTGACAGAGATCCACCTGCCTCTACCTCCCAAGTGCTGGGGATTAAAGGCGTGTGCTGCCCGGTCCAGAACTGGTTGATTTTTGTCAACTGGAGAAAAACCTAGATGTATCTGGGAAGAGGGACTCTCCATTGAGAAAATGCCTCCATCAGATTGGCCTATAGGCGTGTCTGAAGGATTTTCTTGATTAGTGATTGATGGGAGAGGGCCCAGCCCACAGTGGATGGTGCCACCATGGGCAAGCAGTCTTGGGTTATATAAGAAAAGCAGGCTGAGTAAGCAAGCCATGGGGAGCAAGCCAGCACTCCTCCATGGCCTCTGCTTCAGTGCCTGCCTTGACTTCCTGTCCCGACTTCCCTTGGTGACTGTCTATAAGCTGTAAAATGGAAATAAACCCTTTTCCCCCTGGGTTGCTTTTAGGCGTGATGTTTATTACAGCAATTGAGAACAGACTGCAGAGGAAGGAACAAGAGTCTCTGGGCTGACTCATTAGGGATGAGGAAGTGCAGATCTCCAACATCAGGGTCTCTTTCCATTGCCCTGTGAGGCTTAGTGGTAGAGCCCTTGTCTGAGATTCATGAAGTATTGCGCAGTACTGAGAAGAAGAAGAAACAAACAAACCTTCCGCCAAAAAAATTTGAGAGAAAAGCCTGGCAGAAGTAGACAGAGATAATGCCCATCGGTCTTTTTTTCAGACTTAGTGCTATTGCCTTAGTTTAACAAGGCTGTCACAGATAACAGGTGAAGGTGTTGTCAAGACCTCTCAGAGAACTCTCTAGATCCCTCTATAACGCCAAGGCCGGAGGACAAATGTGGCCCCACTTCTACCCATTATGCACCAAGACTTCCCATGACTCCTGTTTCCTAGTGTGTCTCTGGGCCCTTCAACTGAACACTGTTTTACTCTAGTGTACACAGGAAATAGGCATCTCACCTCTGCACCCCCATTTCTAGCTTGCTAGACAGATGTTCCACTTTCTTGTGAGTAGAAGACACCTAAGTAGGAGACAGAGATGACTCTCAAACTCCTCTGCATTCACCTGTCAAATCTCTGCAACTGCCACAGCACTATCTTGTACAAACACTTTTTCTAATTCAATGTTTATTTATTTGTTCTTATTTATTATAAAAGTAAAGTGGGGTATATAGCAGGAGTAGAACATGGGACTGCAGATGAGAAAGTCTTCTATACTTCCAGCTGCAAGCCCCACCTGACTTTTCTAGAGCCTTTTGTGACATTCAGGGAAGGCAGAAGTTTTGCAGGCCTGTAGCAGAAATCTTAAACAGTCTTATTAATAAAATCAAACTTGAGGCCAGTTATTGGGGTGAACACTGGAAGGTCAGAGAGACAGAATAAGCCACAGCTATCTCACCTCACCGGATCCTCAGCTGGTCTTGTTTCCTCAGACTGGATGCCCCAAGCCCTCATCCAGAATGGGTCTCAGCTGAACTGCTGCTAGAAGCCTGAAAGCTTAAGCAGCCACATGCTTCTCCAGGCCAAAGGCTTCTCCAGGCCAAATGCTGCTAGTTTCTGGTCCTCACGCTTTATATACCTTTTTGCTTTCTACCACCACTCCCTGGGATTGAAGGCGTGCTTTCTGGGATTAAAGGCGTGGATCACCACGCCTGGGTGTATCCTTGAACACATGAATTTCTGCCTCTGGAATGCTAGGATTAAAGGCGTATGCTACCACTGCCTAACCTCTGTTTAATATTGTGGCTGCTCTGTCTCTGACCCCAGATAAGTTTATTAAGGTACACAATATTTTGGTGAACACAATACCACCACATAAACCCCTTGAGTTGTCCCATTAAAAGCCACCCCTGAGAGTTAATTCAATCTTCCATCCATTTAGAACACTGCTATTTACAGGAGCTCACCTATTGCAAGCAGCAGTAAAAGCAACATGGGAGGAAGTGGGCGTGGTCTTTAGAGAGTATATAAGGACACTCCAGGGGCCAGCCAGGTACATTCTTCTCTAGACCAGACAGAGTGAGTCTCCACATCTTCTGGCTCCTAGACTGCTAGATCTATCTGCTCCACACATTGAGGATCATACCTCAGAGCTGAGCTAATATTGCTGTGTCTCCACAAAACACTGCTGAGGCCAGAGACTATTTCTTGGAAATATGGAGTCAGACATTTCACAAGCCTTCCAGAAAGAACTCACCTGCTTCATCTGCCTGAGCTGCCTGACAGATCCAGTCACCATAAGCTGTGGTCACAGCTTCTGTCGAGCCTGCCTCCACCTTTCCTGGGAAGACATCCAACCTCCTGTCCAATGCCCTATGTGTAGGGGACCATCACAGAAGGACTTGAGAACCAACATTGTTTTGAAGAAGCTAGTGTCCATTGTCAGACAAGCCAGCCTCATGAAGGACCTGAGCTCTGAAGAGCAAAAGTGTGTGACCCACAAGGATACTAAGAGGATCTTCTGTGCTGAGAACAGGATCTTCCTCTGTCAACTCTGCTCAAACTCCCATGAGCACAGAGGACACAGACACTGTCCCATTGAAGCAGCTGCTGAGGATCAAATGGATAGAGTTTTGAAGCAAATGGCATCTTTATGGGAGAAGGTCCAAGAAAATCAAGAGAATTTAGAGGCAGAGAACAGAATGAGAACTCTTTGGACGGACTACTTGACTCTTCGGGAAGAAATGATCAGGACAGAGTATAGAAAGCTACATCCTCTCCTCTGTGAAGAGGAAGAGAAACACATTGAGTCTATGAGAAATGAAGGCCAATGTGTTTTAGAGAAACTCAGGACAAGTGAAGACATGATGGTCCAAAAGAGCAAAGAACTAAGAGAAAAGTATCAGGAGCTAATGGCAATGTCCCAGGAGCCATATGTGGTCCTGCTGCAGAGTTTGGACGACATGCTCAGAAGAAGTGAATCAATGCAGCTGAGCATGCCACAGGCTATTAAGCCAGAACTCAATGCCCTACCCATCACTGGACTGACCGAAAGTTACAGCCAGTTCCAAGTGAAAATTTCCTTGCCAAACATAACCATTATCCATCACAAGATAAACCTCTTTAATGCCATGAGAAGATTGAGCTTTAGACCTCACCGTAAAGATACATCTGCGGATTCTGCTGGATGCTATTATGCTTCCTGGGGATCACAGAGCTTCATCTTAGGGAAATATTTCTGGGAGATTGATTTGAATGACTCTTTGGACTGGGCTGTAGGGGTCTGTAAGGATTCCTTGTTAAGGAATAGAAACCAAGTGATTGAATCTGAAGGTGCATTTCTTCTTGTGTGTGTGAAGGAGGGTAATCATTACAGTCTCCTCACCACATGCCCAGTATTCCAGCACTATATAGAGAAGCCACTGGGCCGAATTGGTGTGTTCCTTGATTGTGAGGAGGGATGTTTAAGTTTTGTGAATATTGCCAAATGTTCCCTCATACACAAGTACCCTCCTGGCACCTTCAAAAACCCTGTGTGGCCTTACTTCTCCACGGGGGAAATCTGCAATCCAGTACCAAGTGATTTTTAAGTACTCCCTACTGTATTGTTACTTTCCTTATTGCTATTAAATATTAAAATACTATTAAATGAAAAAAAAAAGCCACCCCTGCTGGGTGGTGGTGGCACACGCCTTTAATCCCAGCACTCGGGAGGCAGAGCTAGGCGGATCTCTTTGAGTTCGAGGACAGCCTGGTCTATAGAGTGAGATCCAGGACAGGCACCAAAACTACACAGAGAAACTCTGTCTCAAAAAAAACAAAAGCCACCCCTTAGAGGCTTGCTCTCTTTCTAGCCCTTCCTACATCAGCCACTAGCATTTCTTCTTTCAGCTGCTGGGACCCCCTGGGTGTAGTCCTGTACAAGGCAGAGCTGGCCAAGGGTCAGGTGTGGATTGCCTTACCTCCTGTTGACTCCTCTTCCATTTTGATGCCACTATACATGTACAAGTATGTTAACTTTAAACCTGAGGATCACACTCAGCCTTAGAGTCCTTCATGTGAGTCCATGTTGGGGAAATCCTACCCCCTTACCCACGCTAGGATGTATTTCACTCCTGGGGTTGTACATTATTCCTGGAATAACATTCTCTCGAACATCCCCCACTTCAAGAGGCAGCAAGCCCTCATCAGTTCAAGTAGGTGACACTAAAGTCTTCTGGAATAATAAGAATATCTGGAGAATTTCTCCTTACATTGGGGAGAAGGGTATAGATCAGGGAAGGGCCTATAATGCAACAGTAGAGGGTTGCCTAGCTAGCATGTGCAAAATCTTCCTTCCCCAACTAATGGTGAAGGGGAGAGCCTGGGAGTGAAGCAGAGGGAGACAGCACAGACTGAAAAGGAGAAGTCAGGAGAAAGAGGCTGAGATTCAAGGGATACATTGCTAAAGTTTGGATCTGGAAGGCCTCCTGTTGTGTATTATATTTTCTCCCAATTAGGCACTCCCTCTTGGAGGGAGGCTTATGAGAGTCAGCAAGGTAGGGCAACTTAGGAGGCTCAAGAAGCTCAGAAAGCTACAAGATCAACAAGGCCCAATCCCAAGATTCTTAAAGCAGTAACTTGTTGCTGAGGGGGAGGAGAAGCCTGTGGAGCTCCTGGGATGAAGCTGTCCTGGGTGGCCTGGGCTCTTTGTGACCCAGTTTCCCCTGAGCCATTCATACTCCTCTAAGCAGCCCTGGCCATGCTCCCATAAGTAACACCAATCAACTTATTGGTTCACCAAAGCTAGGCTTGGCAGATCCTTTCTTTGGTGCTCTATCTAGGGCTTATTCACATAACATCCTCCCCAGAGATTATGGGTTAAAATCTTAGTCCCCAGCCCAGTAGCTAGTGTGAGGTGGTATTACCTCTAAGAGGTAAGGATTAATGGGAGATCGTAGGAGGAGGGCATACCCTGGAAGGACCAGCAGGACCCCAGCCTCTTCTGCTTTCTCTCTTTTGCATGTTGGGATGAGGGTTTCCTTTGCCTCACATTCCAACCATGTTGAGCTACTTTACTACTGGTTCAAAAATAATGGACTAGCTGATTAAGAAACATCTAAAATTGTGAGCTAAAATAAGCCTGTCCCATTTTTTAAGTTAATTATCTCAGGTCTTTTGTTACAGTAGTGGGAAACTGACATATTGATCTACAAACTGGACGCTGAAAGAGACAAGGAATAAAATCTTCCCCAGAGTCCCGAGAATGAACTCAACACTACTAACACCCTGCCTGGCTTTGAAGTACTAACCTCCAGAACACCAGGGTGAGAATACTTTTCCTTTTTTTAAGTTACCAAGCTTATAGTACATTTTTATAGCAGCCCAAGGAAACTAATACTGGATTTTTAGGAAAAAAATTACTATACATCTTCTGGTGACTCGGTGCATATACATAGATGAACACTCACACCCAAGGATGGAATTGCTAGGTCATGGGGTAAGTATATGTTTGTCACTGAGAGCTATTACCAAACAGTTTCCCAAAGAGGCTACGCCAGTCCATACTCCTACCAATGTTTGAAAGACTCAGGTTTCCCACAGTTGTGTCTGCCTTTACTATTTATGCATTTTAAAGAAGTATTTCCCTTTTGTGGGCTGAGCAGTGGTTTAAAGTTATAATTCCTCAATATCTAATGATCTTTTTTTCCTTTCTTTGCATATATTTAGTATTCTTTTTTTTTCTTGTCTTCTTACTAATAATTTCCTATCTCAGGTGACAGGAGGCTGAGGAAGGAGGGTCATGAATTTGAGGCAACCTGTACTACATAGTAATTCAAGGCCAACCTGGGCAAATGGAAGGAGATCCTACTTAAAAAAAGCAAAGCAAGGCAATATAATAGACATATCTTCTCAAACTCTGAAGCCCCCTTTACACCCTCAGTGGCATTGTTGGCAGAAAAGAAGCTCCTAAGTGTAATTAAATGAAACTTGAGTTATCAATCATTTTATAATTAGTGCTTTGTGCCATGTCTAAAAAATTCCTTGTAGCCTCAAAGTCATGAATATGTTGTTTTACAATGAAATATTTATAGCTTTCCTTTCCCTATTTAGATTAGCAAGCCACCTGGAATTTTTTTTCTCTCACTTCTTTTTTCTTCAGTTTGTAAGATTACTTTTATTTATACAGGAGTATGTGTTACCATGTGAGTGTGGAGGATGCATGTAGAGGTCAGAGGACAACGTATGGGAGTCAGTGCCCTCCTTTACCATGTGGGTCCTAGATACCACACTCAGGTTGCTAGGCCTGGCAGCAAGCATCTCTGCCTGCTGAACCATCTCACTGGTCCCTGGCCTTCAATTGTCTGTGCAGCTGAGGAAGACCTTGAATTTGAGGACTTCCTGTCTCTACTTCCCAAGTGCTGGGGGATCAGGAGTATGTGCCACCAAGTCTCATTTATGTGATTCTGGGGACTGAATCAGGGCTTTCTTGTGCTCTGCAAACTACCACCTGAGCTACAGTTTAGCCCTAGAATAATTTCTTTTGTGTATTGTTAAAAATGAATTGGGGAAGCAGAGGCAGAAAGATCTCTGTGAGTTCGAGGCCAGCCTGGTCTACGGAGTGAGTTCAGGACATCCAGGATATACAGTGAAATCCTGTCTTGAAGACCCCTCTGCCCCCCAAAAGTTAATTCTTATAAATGAAGTCATAAGACCAGGTGTATGCCTCACTAGAAGAGCACATGATCAGCATAGTCTAGGCCTTGGCTATGATCTCCAGAACCCTAAGAAAACAAAGACCTTAGCTCCTAATTGTATTTTTATTTTAATTATTATTATTATTAATTGTCATTGTTATTTTTATTGATTTTTCAAGGCAGAGTCTTACTATGTAGCCATGGTGGGCCTGGATCTCACTCTGTAGAGCAGGCTGGCCTTAAACTCACAGAATTTTACCTGCCTCTGCCTCC
The DNA here is from genome assembly GCA_902168415.1 of Peromyscus melanophrys. Lineage (NCBI taxonomy): Eukaryota > Metazoa > Chordata > Mammalia > Rodentia > Cricetidae > Peromyscus > Peromyscus melanophrys. The sequence continues at coordinate 7,941 of CABHPR010095943.1, forward strand.
TGAGTGAAGGGATAAAGGGCATGGGTCACCACTGCCTGGCTCTAGCTCCTAATTTTAATGTATGTGTATTTATGTGAGGTTGGTGTGTATAGGTCAGGAACTAGAAATGGGCTCATGAGAGGGGAAGGGGACTCTAAGGGAGAGGGATAAAGAGGGGACTAGAACACACGTGGTTTGAACAAGGAAGAAGCATGCTCAGGAAGCATGCTGGGATGGAGGATAAGGACATGGGGTGAGAGGAGAGAGAATGTGTGGGGAAGGTCAACTAAAACTCACTGTGCATAAAAATGCTGTCAGGAAGCCTGCTACTCTATGAGCTAATCAAAAATTAAATTAAAAAAGATAAAGATGAAATCATGACTCTCAAAGATAGGGGAGTACAGCCTCAGTGAAGCAAAAAGAATCTTCCCAGAGCTTGGCTCTGCCTGAAAAGAAGCTAAAGTCTGCCCTGGATGAATTAATGGAGATTGAAGAGGAAAAGGAAAGAACTTTTTTTTTTCCCCCGAGAAAGGGTTTCTCTGTGTAGCTTTGCGCCTTTCCTGGAACTCACTTTAGAGACCAGGCTGGCCTCGAACTCACGGAGATCCACCTGGCTCTGCCTCCCGAGTGCTGGGATTAAAGGCGTGCGCCGCCGCCGCCGCCGCCGCCGCCGCCGCCGCCGCCGCCGCCACCACCACCACCGGGCAGAAAAGAACTTCTTGAACAGACTTCTGTCTACAGCCTGGAATCGTCATGAAAATTACAACCACAAAACTTGGAGAGAAATACTAGAGAAGGGTGTGGTTGAGGGAGTGATTGACAGATCCAGAGCTGTGGTAAAGATGATTGACAGGCTCATTCAGAGACAGTCACTCTGACACCGAGAAAGAGAATTCTAGTTTTAAGTGGCGACTACAGAGGAAATAAAGGCACTCTAGAACCCATGGATGGGAAGGCTTTTTCAGCCACTGTGGTTATTGGAACTGGGTCTCTGAAAGGTCAGAGACTGGAAGGAGGTCAATATGATGAGGACCTGTCTAAGCTTGCTTGAGTTGAGGATGTATATCAACACTTGGAAATCTTAATCTTAATCAGTCTGGTGTTTGCCAAGGCATTGAGAGACTGGACTGTGTTAGAGGATTTAGTTGTTTGGGGTAAACAAAATAAGATATAATTGTGTCTTTGGAATGATCAAAAGTAAAGAAAATTCTTTGCTGCTGGCTGGCTAATGTCTGTGGGTCTTTACTTGGTAGGGTGGAGTCTGTTAGTGCCATCTTCTACTGGATAAAAAGGAGAAAATCAGAGAGAGGGTTTGTGAGAAAACTCACAGCAAAAATGCTCTGGAAGAGAGTTGGGGAAGGGTAGAGAGAGATCTCTGAAAAGTTAGTCTCAACTATCTTCCTGGGAGACTCAGGGTGGTGCTTCTCATTGGGGCGTTCTGGGAGTTCAATCTCTCCACTTCGGCTTTTCTGTCTTGCTTCATGTCTAACACTCTCAACTGGGGAAGAAATGTCTGCAAGGGTTTCCTAATTGAAAGGCATCTCTTGTTCTTCCTGGATAATACACCAGCTTTCTCCCTGTCTCCACCAAGACCTTTGTTGGTATTGGTAAGTTGATATAACTCTGCTCATATACAGCCCAGAAGGTGTCCTGGAGTTCTAGTCCAGTGTTTGATTATGTGGAGCAAGTGATGCCACTGGGTTCTAGTTATCAGGTGCAGCCTAGGGTATGGTTGCCTTACTGACTATATTCATATATGTGATGTCTATTCTTGGTTGTCAACTTGACTACACCTGGAATTAACTAAAGCCCCAAATGGAGGGCACCGCTGTGAAGAATTTATTCCAAACCACAGTTTCCCCCAGATCCAAAACTGCCCTAGTTTTCTTCAGAAAAGAACAGACCTCCCAGAGATATCAACTAAACACTGGCATAACAAGTTACAACATGACTGGGCACATACCCTCATGTCAAGGCTGGGCTAGGCAACCCAGGAGGAAAAGGGTCCCAAGAGCTGACAAAAGAATTAGAGATTGTGAGGCTTCCAGTTTATGCAAATGTTTATATGCAGGAAACAGGTGTGGGAGTAATCTGATTAACCACAGGATTAACTCAGCCCTGACAAGATTTTTTTTTTTAAAAAAGTTTATTGGTGATGATTCAGAAAAGGGTGTGGGATGGGAAGGCTGGAGCCAGCACCCTAAGTGGGCTGCCCCTCATCTTCAGGCTGAGTCTGGGCAATCAGCTGCTGGTGCTTTGCTGCCTGGCACATTCGCATCATAATGAGACTCTCATAGTCCCTTTCTGACAACACTGAACCCTCTGATAAGCCTTGGTGCCTGGGGTCCACTGTGTCTTGGGGCTGTCCCTCCAACCAGGAGATCCTCAGAGGGTTGTCCATCAGGCCTACTTCATTTCTGACAGCCAGCTCTGCGGCCCTGACAGTGGCAAACTCCACTATGGCATGGCCTGCCTTCTTTCTGGAAAGCACCAGGTTGAGAACCTCCCCATACTTCTGCAAAAGCCTCAGGAGGACATGTCTGGAGTAGCCACCGTGGGACTCCTCCTCCCTGCACGTCCACTTTAGCTTTAGTTTGGGGGTTCCTCTGCCTTCAGTCCTTTCTCCCCTTCCTCTCAGCCTGTGCTCTCGGTCCCGGCGGATCTGCTTCTGGACCAGCCTCTGCTGCTGCTCCAGCTGAAGGGAACCCTCTTCTCAGAGGCGAGCGATCTCCTCCTCTAGTCTTGTACTGCGCTGGCTCTCCTCTTCCTCACTCCCCTGGGCCCGGGCCTGCTGCTCCCGGGCCTCCAGGTCAAGCCTCATTTTCTTCCTCTTCTCATCCAGCCTCTGGGTCCTCTCTGCAGCCTGCTTCTTGGCTTTTCTTTCCTTGTCGTAGGCAGCCCTGGCTGCAGCATCCGTCAGTACCTCCAAGACCTGGGAAAGCTGGTGGAAGAGTTGAGCAGCTCTGGGGTTGCCTGGATTTTTGTCTGGGTGGCAGGACAGTGCTTTGTGCCTGTAGGCTTTCTTTACCTCTTTATCTCCTGCCTCCTCCTCAATGCCAAGCAGCTCGTACAGAACCATGCTTAAGAGCTCCTTAGTCAGCGCCATGGTTCTAGCCCTGACCCAACTTGTGTTAGTCACGGTTCTCTAGGGTCACAGAATTTACAGAATGAATGTCCTTATAGATATATAAAAATAATGTATTGGAATGACTTACAGGCTGCACTCCAACAATGGCGTTATGAATGGAAAGTTCAAGAATCCAGTAATTGTTCAGTCCCGAGAGGCTGGGTGTCTCAGCTGGTCTGCTGGGATCTGAAGAAGGAATGGATGTGCTGACTGAAGTTCCATTATATAGTATTCCCAGAGAAGGTGTGGCCCAGATTAAAGGTGTGCCTTCCAGCCTCAAGGTCTGGATTAAAGGTGTGTGTTATCCAACCTCAAGTTCCTGATCAAAGGCATATTGCCTTCTTGCCTTAAGGTTTGCATCACAGGTTGGGGATTTAGCTCAGTGGTAGAGCGCTTGCCTAGCAAGCGCAAGGCCCTGGGTTCGATCCTCAGCTCAAAAAAAAAAAAAAAAAAAAAAAGAAGATCTGCATCACAAGTGTGCCCTCCATTTCTAGATTCTATAGTTCATTCCAGATATAGTCGATTTGACAACCAGGAACAGCCATCATAGAACTCTGATTTTTTTTTTTTTTTTTGAGAGTGTCTCTCTAGTAGCCCTGGCTTTCCTGGAACTTGTTATGCAGACCTGGCTGGTCTTGAATGCTGAGGTCTTTCTGTCTCTACCACCAGAGTGTGGAGATCCTGAGAGCTGGCCCTGAGGTACACTGGAGAGTTCAGCCTTGTGGTGAGGGAGGACACAGGAGAACCGGCAGGGTTGACCAAGCCTGCAGCTGCCCAGGCCCAGAACTGGAGGTATGACTAGGCCGGTCCCTACATCCACCCCATCTATGATCTTATGGAGCATGTAAAGGGGCCAATCCTGCAGACCCAAAGCTGCAGGATCTCAATGACACAGGGCAACAACAGGATATCCAAGAGAGGTCCCATAGTGGGCCTAACATCAATAGTGAAACTGAAATCAGAGGGCATCGAACCAGACCAATGACTCACTGCAGTGAACACGTGCAAGTAAAGATATACGGACAAGAGATTTACTGTGTGGCTCACTGGGTCACCCTGCAACTTTTGTGATGAGATTCCTAGTTTTTTCCTTTTGTAGTTGTTGTTTTTTCTCTCTTAGATCTTGTTTTATTGTAGGGGGATTTCAGGGGCAGGGGCAGTTGGTGGAAGCGAAGGATTGGGGAAATGAATGGGATCAAGATGCATGATGTGAAAGACATAAACTAAATAAAAAGAACATTGAAAAAAAGATGGGGGGGCCGGGCGTTGATGGCACACGCCTTTAATCCCAGCACTCGGGAGGCAGAGCCAGGCGAATCTCTGTGAGTTAGAGGCCAGCCTGGGCTACCAAGTGAGCTCCAGGAAAGGCGCAAAGCTACACAGAGAAACTCTGTCTTGACACCCCCCCCCCAAAAAAAAGATGGGGCTCAGTCATGGTAGTCTCTGGCTCAAGGATGGGAATCCTGGGGAGCCTCTCCACCTGAGGGCAGATCCAGGTGGCATCTCTCCAGCAGTCCTAAAAATGTGAGCAGCAGCGCATCGCTCTTGATTTCTGCTGATAGACTGTCCAGCGGGTGTCCAGAGTTCTAGTCCTGGGTCTGCTTATCTTGATCAAGTGATGTCACTGGGTTCTGGTCATCATGGGCAGTCTTGGGTATAGTGTCCTCCGGAGTACTTTTACAAGAGTGATGACTTATTTTGGTTGTTTACTTGACTACATCTGTAAGTAACTAAAGCCCCAAAATGGAGGGTATACCTGTGAGGCATTTTTAAAATTATTATTTTCTCATATATTATATCCAGACTGTAGTTTCTCCTGCATCTTCTCCTCCTATTCCCTCCCCCTTACCTCCTTTCATCCTCTAATTGTTCCTCCTAGTTT
>CABHPR010095944.1:0-12862 GCA_902168415.1 Peromyscus melanophrys
ATGTCACAATGGTTAAGATCAATAACACAAGTGACATCTCATGCTGGTGAGGATGTAGAGCAAGGAAGCACTCCTCCACTGCTGGTGTGAGTTCAAATTTGTACAGCCACTATTAAAGTAAATATGTTGATTTTATAGAAAATTTGGAATCTATCTATCTCAAGACCATAACACTCCTGGCCATATACCCAAAGATATTCCATCCCATCACAAGGACACTTGCTCAACTATGTTCCTAGCAGCTTCATTCATAACAGCCAGAAACTAGAAACAACCTGGATGTCACCCAAGTAAAGAATGGCTAAAGAAATGTTGTACATTTACACAATGGAGTATTACTCTGCTGTTAAAGCAGTGACATAGTGAAATTTGCAGGCAATTTGAAAAAAAAATGAACTTGAAAAAAATCATTCTGATTGAAGTAACCATGGCCCAGAAAGAACAGCATGGTATTTACTCACTTATACAAGGATATTAGTTTTAAAGTAAAAAAATAATCATACTACCATCCACAGACCCAGAGAGGCTAAGTAACACAGTGAGATTAATGTGGACACACGGATCTCCATGGGAAGGGGAAATGGAATAGATTTTGTGTGTGGAATGGCAGTGGGTGGAGTTGTGAGGAAGGGAGGAAATACTGAGAGAAACAACTGGAATTATCAGCACATTTTGGAGGTGGTAATATAGTTCCATGAAAACACCATGGAAACTACCACAGTAACATTAACATCAACAAGTCTGGTGCAATAGAGTCATGAACATCACAGAAGCAACTAACAATTTCATGAAGAACTCAAGGTCCACTTCACATGATGGATCCCATGCTTTGTGATATTATCAAGGACAAGAATATGTGGCTAGGTGGTACATAGACCCAGTGGTAAATCCACTGAATAAATACAAAAACCATCAGTATAATGATATTTGCCCGAATTTTGTTAATGTTAATGCTTTTATTGGTTAGGTTTTTCATGGTCAGGGTTTCTCTCTGTACCCTTGGCTGTCCTGTCACTCCCTCTGAAGACAAGGCTTGCTTCAAACTCAAAGGCATCTACCTGACTCTACCTCCTAAGTGCTGGGATTAAAGGCAAGCACCACCACTGCTCAGCCATAATTTTGATCCAATTAAGCAAGTTTTACTTCTGTGCACAGCAAAGCTGGTCCAGCAGCTGTGTCCCCTATATGGGGCTTGGGAGAACAGTCACAATACAAATTTCTAGACTCCTTTTATATGGGAAAATCATAATCTTAGGTTTGCCTGAGGAATATGGCAACATAGGAACCTTGAATGCAAAAATATATGAGCAGATAACAGTTTAAGATTAATTGGTAGGACATCTTGATGTTTGGGAAAGGATGGGGGTCAAAATAAAGTCAGAGTTTGGAACAAGTCAAATTCCAGAAACCAGAGAGTTGTGTTTTACAGTAAACAGAAATGAATATATTTTGATGTATTTTGACATTGTAACAAGATGGCCACCAATATTAAGATAGAGTCAGACTGGCTGAACATGTGGGAAGAACCTAAGACTATTATTTAGCTTAAAGGACATAGTAATACTGGCCACTAAACTTTTCTTTATGATGATCAATCAGTATATTTCTCAACCCTCATTAGAGAAGCTTCTTTTTACAGTCTGTACGGAGTGACACTGAGACCCACATTATGCAAGGTACTGAGAATAAGATATGCTGAAGTGTCTAGCTAAAAATAGGACATCTATATAAAACCTCTTCCTCCAAAGAATTAAGAATCATCATGAAAGAAGAGGCAGAAAGCAGGTTAAAGCCTTTCTGGTGATAGATGATTATGAGGAAACTGGTTTTGTCCAGATAGAACAAAGATCTTACACTTGTTAATTCGTTAGGACCCTATGCACAAAGCCTGTACAAATTAATCTGTAAAAATCCCAGTAGAGTGGAGGTGTTCAGGAAGTCCCACTCTTAGCTGAAGAGCTAATGGTCACAGATGGTTTCTGAGAGAGGATGTGTCAGATTTCTAATTATTAGGGATTACTCATGATTCCATAGATGCCACTCTACTAGACACATAGTACTGTTACTAAGTAGATTTGGTGATTTTTAATTTTTGAGTCTTTTTCCCTTGTGTTAAGGAGCACATGAAAATTGAAAGGAATTGTGTCGTGTGGATAAAAAAGGAACTGGAAGGAGATAGTCATTTGTAGACTTGACTAAAAACATAGACATGTACAAAACACTCAAATGTTTTAAGTAATAAGTGATATAACCCGCTGGGTGGTGGTGGCCCACATCTTTAATCCCAGCACTCAGGAGGCAGAGCCAGGCGGATTTCTGTGAGTTCGAGGCCAGCCTGGTCTCCAAAGCGAGTTCCAGGAAAAAGCGCAAAGCTACACAGAGAAACCCTGTCTCGAAAAAACCAAAAAAAAAAAAAATGATATAAATATTCTAAAAGTTAACTATGTTGGTTTGTGTTGGAAAAAGTCAGTGAAGTGTGGAATCCAAAGAGACACAGAGACTCTAACTTTCTCATGAATCTGAACTCAAAGTTTCTTGCACCTTCCCCAGGTGTCCTGGTCAGCCTTCAGGGATCATGAAAACTCAGTGCCTCTTCAAAACATTTTTTCACTTTGGATAAAATCACTAGGCTCTCTAAAGGGTCTTTGCTAATTAACAACCAGAACTTTTTTATAAATGATCTAGATTCCCAAAGCCAGCTCTGTCACTGTCATCACCACAGCAGTTGAAATGAAAATTGCAGTTCTGGAGGGAGGTGAGGTCACAAAGTCACAGGTCTCTACATCTGACTTGTTATAACTCTCCCACAGCGATGCTTATAAATAAGACTAAATCTGCCTAATGAACCCACCATCCTGCAGAGACAAGAAGCTAGGTGAGTGCCTTGTATTTCAGTTTGAGTGGCAGCAAAGAAGGAAGGCCTGAGTAAGTGTTCCTGTCTGGTAAAGGACTGGGGATAGAAACAGATCCATGGAATAGACAAAGAAGGCATAAGAATAATTGCATAGAAAAAGATGAATTAGAAAGATTGAAGTGTTCCTATCCTTGTCTCTGTTTTTTTCTTAATGTAATATAAGTCCCCCACCATGGGTGAAATTGGGTAACACAGGATAATGCAGCCCATCTGTGAATGTGCTGAACGCTTGTGGTAATAAGACAATGTGATAATTCACCTCAGCTAACATGATATGTAGACTCTCTTTTCAGTATTATTATTTTTCCTGAATTACCTTGGTTTCATGTAAACTTTAGAATGGAAATGTAAGAAGCACACATCCCTGGGAAGTGCAGGATATGACTAGGATTGTGAAGTAAAAAGTTTATATGTGACACTAAAATTATGATCTGGTTATAGAAGCCGTAACTGGATCTGAATTGAACGGCCATTGCTAAAATGATTGATTTGAAGACTCTACCTCTTGAACTTGAAAAAGGAAAATGGAAGAGAAGGTCCATTATGAGTATCAGACAAAAGCAGCCAGTACAGAGTTTATCTTGAGTTATTGCCCCTGGTTTCATCATACTCTATTTTTAATCACAATCTGATGGCATGCCCTCATTCACTGTTCATGCTAAAGGAAGACAGAGCCTTGTGTGTGATGTTCCAGGGTTCTTTCAACTAAATTGGCACTAACATTTAGTATGCTATATCTTACTGGCCAATATTAAAGGTTTCACACTATTCAAATTGTACTTTATTGTCTCACATGCCACTCCTCTCTTTGAATGCACTATAAATTTTATTGCAATAAATTCATCAACATAAGAATAAGAATATAAGCCAGACATGTGGTGAAAACCTTTCATTCCAGGGATTGGGAAGCAGAGGAAGGCATAATTCTGTGAATTTGAACCCAACAGGATTTACATAGTGAGTCTGAGGACAGCCACAGCTACATAGTGATACCTAATCATGAAAAATCACAAAAAATCAGCAAGTGCATGCTCACATTTCAAGAAATGTTTAGGAACTTAATGTTCTTCTCATGCTATTATTTGTTAATTGCATATTAGTATTTCATGTCATATTTTGTACAGATTAATAGTGATAGTAATTCCTCTGTATTACCTACTAAAGCCTTTATCTGTGTCACGACAAAAATTCATCTTTCTTATGACATCATAAACAACATGTCTATCTTGTTCTTCTGACGTCAAACTGGACTTAGGACAATTTCCTGTCAGATCAGACTATACTGAGAACACTGCACTTTACTCAAAGCCCAGAAGCATTGGAACTTGACATGTCCTATGAGATAAACATTTATGTCAAAGTGAAAAGTTATTCCTAAAAAGATTTATATGTCTATCTTTATTTTTTATTTATTTTTTATGAACAAATAAAGGTTTAATAGTCTCTTTACATTGAAATAATTTTTCATTATATTGTTCATATTTGTCACAAACATTTTGACTACACACATGCATATATCTATCTTCATTGTGTATTTCCTATCATTTGATTGGCGTGTGCATGCATGTAACGGAGCTCTTTGAGTATGCAGTTCCTGCAGAGGCCACTAGAGGGTGAGCGAACCCCATGGAATTGGAGTTACAGGCACTTGTAAGGCACCATGTAAGTGCAGGGACCCAAACACAGAAGCCTTACAGTGACAGCACAGTTTCCTTACCACTGAGCAACCTCTAGTCCCCTCAAATGAAAGCATATTAAAGCCAAAACATACAACAGAATACGAATATAGTGAACAAAAATCAATCACATGAGGAACACAAACTGCACAGAATTCTGGAACAAGTTTAAGACCATCCAACATGGCTTTGTTAGCATTGACTGAGATGGCGGTGCTTGTGCCAAACTAGCCATGATCCAGTCCCAATATTGACTTTGCCTAAAGCATTTTTAGTTTTTAAAGAGGCACATGCTCTTTGTGATTTTAAGTTCAGTTCCTGACAATGGAAATAATGATACTGTCCATATTATACAGTTTTAAACAGCAAAGGTGTCAAACTTAGAGTATAGTAGTGAATCATAAATTGTCCTTGCTGTTTTCCACATATACATAAATTATATTTAACTCACAAAATTATATTTTCTCTTATACTGTTAACTCTACAAAATTTTAAAAACTGAATATTTTCATGTAGAATACAGGATATCAATGGATGTGACTACACTATACCTTTAATGCATGTACTTTTTTCATCCTCCTAGATTTGACAAGGTAGTTCCACTGGCATCAACTCCATAGAAATGCTCCTGGACACTCAGTAAGCACAACTCCAGGTATGTAGAACTTTCAAAAGCTTCCAGGGATGCTGAGTTTCATTTGTATCATAGTAAACATTGTGTATCTTAAACTATATCACAGTTGGCCCCTGCACTCCACAGAGGTGCGCCCACCCCTCATCAGAGGCAAGGATGAAGTGATGCTGCAGGCATGGGCATAAGGGATTTGACTCTGTCCCTCCTGAGGTGGGTGGCCACAGTGATCCAGAATGACCCTCTCAGTTACCAACCAGGCCCAAACCTGGGCAATGGGTTTGGACACCCTAGCATCTACCCCATTTAGGAAATGCTATAGCTGTTGAAGAGACTGGTCCTATGAAACAATACTCCCATGATCTAAGACTCCAGGCAGCGATGCAGTATCCTAGAGGAGTTCCAGTGAGAATCCAATAATGACGGTGTACAAGAAACCAGAGGCCTTGACCAAGACGAGTGACTCATGAATACATTTTATGCTCTTAACAATTTTTTTTGTATGGCTTTAGATATATTCTGAATGATACGATAAATTTTTCATTAATCATCTTTTAATTTTAGATAATACATGCTTTAAGAATTGATGTTTTTGAGTTTGGTTATGGTTATTAAAATTGTCTTCCTTTATATCAAGTCTAGAAAATATCAGTATATTTTTATTGTCTTATATTTTGCTTGATAGTATTGGCTCTCACTTTCCACTGCTTCTCACAGGCCAAGTATCCTTACCCATAATGCTGCCTATTCAATGATTATGAAGGCATATCAATGATACATATATGTGTGCTGAGGCATTTTGACATGTTAGAGTAGTATGCATTGTAAGTAATCATTTTTCCTGGCATTAACTTTGAGAAATTCTAGTTATGTGGTCTAGGCTCGGATGTTACTCCTGAGCTATAAGGAACATTCTGATTTAGTCTCTCTGTATATCTTTGGAGTACTAATAATTTTCATTCATTTTGACCAGGGAAATGGATTTGGCCATTGTCTAAAGAAAATCATACCCAATCACAGAATGGACTTCTGGAATCTGACCATCAAAATCATTTTCTTGTCACAAACTACAGCTGGAATTCTGGGAAATTTCTCTCTTCTTTACTACTATCAAGTTCACTATAGAGAAAACAAATTAAAGCCCACAGATTTGATTCACATGCACCTAATGGCAGCCAACACTTTGATCATTCTCTCTAGAGGAGTGCCACTCACAATGGCAGCTTTTGGGTTGAAGCACTTTTTAAGCAATTTTGCATGTAGATTAACTTTGTACATTCAAAGAGTTGGCCGGAGTGTGTCCATTGGCACCACCTGCCTCCTTAGTGTCTTCCAAGTCACCACCATCAGTCACAAGGAATGCTGCTGCAAGGATCTAAAAGTCAAAGCTGCAAAGTACATTGGCTGCTCCACTGCCCTCCTCTGGGCTTTGTACCTGCTGATAAATGTCATTTTCTTTGTGTACCCACTTTTTGAAAGGAATAGTAAAAATGTAACAAGAAAACGAGATTTTGGATACTGTTCCACTGTAGGGAGAGATGAAATCAATGACTTACTCTATTCAGCACTGGTGGTGTGCCCTGAAATCTTCTTTTCTTTGCTCATGGCCTGGTCCAGTGGCTCCATGGTTGTCATTCTGTACAGACACAAGCAGAGGATTCAATACATCCGCAGCACTAGTGGTTCCAGTAGAATCTGCTTTGAGTCCAAAGCCACCCAGAGCATACTGGCCCTGGTGTCTACCTTTCTGGCTTTTTATACTCTCTCCTCCATCTTACAAGGCTGTGTTGCTCTTTTGTATAATCACAACTGGTGGCTGGTGAACATCAACTGCCTCACTTCTCTGGGTTTTCCCTGTTTTGCACCATTTGTTCTTATACATCGTTACTCTGTGGTTCCTAGACTCACTTTGACCTGGATAAGGAATAAAATCTCTAATTCTTATTTTAAGTATGTAAATGATATGCTTTTTTTTGGTTTTATCCAGGTGTTTACTCTGCCATCTCCCTCACAATGTCAGTACAGAAAGTGAAGGAGTTGGTGTCTTGTCCTTTAACAATTGACCAATGATAAATTGGGAGTTTTGTCAGCTGGTTTAATTAGAAGCCTACATGAGTTTTATCCCATTGTAAGAGAACTATCTCACTTTTCAACTTATCCTTGCTAGGCTTCCCTTTGTCCTGCTGATGTACAAGGGAGCCTGCAAAGTGCTCTCAATAAAGGTGGCTTTCTTCCCACTCTCATTCTCTAGGGCACCCTGAGTGTTTAGATTTTCACAAACAGCTTATGGGTCCTACAGTCTAATGGCAAAGAAAACTGAAACCATGGCTGGTCCATTCACAACAGCTCTAGGCTGCACCAGTACCAGAAAAATTCTTCAGCTTTAACTTCTCAAGTATCCTGCATTTAGCTGCACTAGAGACAATCAGGTTGGTTTGCAAAGCTTGTAGGAACATTCCTCAACAAGGTCTGAGAAAGAGCTTCTTACCTTACCACTTAGTGAAAAAATATAATCAATGGAAATGAATGCTGTTTTTAATGTTTTCTTGAATTTTATACTTCAACATGTTTTAGATTTTTTCATCTGTGTTCATCAGGGAGATTAGTCTGTAAATTTCCTTTCTTAATATTTAGTTTGGAATCACTGCAGTGATGGATTAATCAATAGTTTGGAAGCCAATTTGTAGTGAAATTGTGGAATCAGTTTGGAGGCTTCTAAGAAAACTAAAAAAGAACTACTGTGTGACACAGCTGTTTGACTCCTGGGCCTAGAACCTGAGACCCCTATATACTTCCTCAGATATATATCCAAATCCATTTTTTTATTACTGCTCTCTTTATTATATCAAGGAAAGGAAGCCCAGCTTTATATCCATAAACAGATAAATCTGTATCAGATTTGTTTTCATACACAAAATGGACTATTGTTCAACTACAGTGATAGAAGAAACCACAAAAAGTGTAGGAAAGTTGACGGACTTATAATGAATGTCATTAAAACATGTACCACCAACTCAGAAAGAAAGAAAAATCAAATCCTCTCCTTTGTATGCAGATCCTATCCTATAAGTTTCAAATGTTTATATGTAGGTAGGTACGTTTAACTTTATTATGACACCTAGAAAGGAGATCCAAAAAGATAATGTTAGGCAAAGTTGCAGTAAGTTAGTTATGTGAGAGTATATCAAGTTAGTTATTTTTCCATCTTCAACTCTGCCAATTTCTTATTCTGCAGTGGATAAGGGCATAAAAATATATTTGTTAGTGACAGTGTAATTCCCTAAACAAAGCTCTATGGCTACAGCATAGCTATTCTAACTGTATAGAATTAAATTGAAATATAAAGAAATTGCGTCTGGGCAAGTGTTCATTTGAGTGGCTATTTCATTGTAGCTCTTTAATGCTTTTATTCATGAGTTCATTACAATACAGTGATTTTAGTTGAAAATAAAATGGTATCACAACTTATCCAAAGATATAGGGATGGCTTAGCCAAAGCCAGCAGTATCATCTGTAGTGCATCACACAGATGGACTAAAAGTCAGAAACCACATGCATGACTTATCAGATGCCACAAAATATCTTTTCTTTTTTCTGTTTTATTGAAACCAGTTTTATTTCTTATGCAATATATCCTGATTGCAACTTCTCCTTCTTCTACCTCTCCCAGTTCCTCTCCACCTCCCCTCCCAATCAAATCCACTTCCTTTCTGTCATTAGAAATACAGTCTTTTGATATATAGCAATAACATGACAATAAAAATATAATGAGATAAAATAAATCCAACCATGTTTTGAAAAAACAAACCCACTCATTCATACACTCACGAGGCCTATAAAAATACTAAATGGAAAGCTACAATATAGGCAGAGGACTAGATGAAGACCCATGCATTCCCTGTGCTTTTGGCTTCAGTCTCAGTGAGTCCATAGGATCTTTCTTGGTTGATTCAGAGGGCCTTGTTGTCCTGGTGTCTTCCATCCCCTCTGGCTCTTGCGCTCTTTCTGCCTCCTCTCCCATGGTGTTGTCTGTTCTCTGAAGGGATGAATTTGATGGAAACACCCACTTTTCCACTGTAGGTTTATAGTATGCAACTATATGCAACCTTTAATATGCTGGGGTATTATCCCTGTATCTCTTGACACTCGGTGGCATTTATGATGAAAGAATGCTGAATTTTATTAAAATTATATCCTCTCTGTATAACAAGGAAACAGAACATACAGGCCCTTTCTAACTACCTTCTCATTTCCTTTATTTACTTCCACATTTAATACCATATATAACAATTTCAGGCCAGCATGTTCATGAGAGTAAACATATGCTGTTTTTTCTAATCTAAATCAAATTTGCTGCAAATTTGTTCTTTTATTTTTGTCTCCACAATTCAATATAATTCACACACATGCACAAACACACAATGTATCATTGATTATAATAGATACTCCTAATGCTCTTAATTTCTATGATATATATAATATATATATATCTGTATTGATTATGATCTCATTGAAAGAAATGGTAATTGTTTTAATTTTTACATCCATCTTTAGATATTGTCCTTAGTAGATATGAATTTTCAGTAAGTGTTTGATTATAGGAATGATAAAATGTTACAACAAAAGAATAGAAAGAGGACAGGAAATGTAAATGTTGGAAGTCTCTGAATTGTAATGTGTTGTTTGACATTAACAAGTGCAGCAGAGCATGGAGACTGAGGTGTAGTGCCTGATGAGCAGAAAGGGACAAAATGCTGGAAAGCATGGAGCTGTTTATGCAATGGCAATGACCAGCCACCTAATGATTCCATCTCCAAATTTAAACACATGGTTAAGATACTAGATATTGTATAAAAGAGCACAAAACTGTTCACCAGGACAAGGATGATTTGGGTGACTCTGGCGTGAGATGAATTAGGACACAGAACACTATACATTTGTGGGGGAACCTCTGATTTTGCTTCAGCAAGATAAGCATCATGCAACCACTGGCCCCCATCATGAGTCCCAAACACATGGTATCAGAGGAGTCCAATAAGGTTACATATAAGGTGTAGATTAGATTTGTAGGTTTGGACACCCACAACATAGGAAATCTCTAAATCCAGTGCAGGTCCTTCCATCCTAGATGTCTATCAATGGCAGAAGAATGAATGATTTGGGGGATCTGACTTTAAAATATTTGTGCTTGGCATTCCTTGGCATGATCATGCCAGACCGGGAGAAACTTGTGGAGCATTGGGACACTCTTCTGACCACTCTCTAGAAATAATAACAACTTAACATACAATGCTATATAGAATATATATCCAACAAAATGCAGCATTGTCTGAGGGAGAATTTCATGGAGAAGAATCATGAAGTTAGCCCCAGTCATGTTTTTAACACTTAGGGCTATTGCCCTTGCCCTGATCTCAGAATTCATCCATGATAAAACAGCAAAACAAGGCTGAGTTCAGAGCATTTCCATTGCTGTCTGGGATAGCATAGCCATGTCTGTAGATCACATTCTAATATACTTCTAGGACAGAGAAAGAGATTTAGGTAACAACTCACAGGAGTCATGTTCCCTTCAATCATGTAAACCTCTGGGATTACAAGGGTTAGAGAGATTCATCTTTACAAACTGAACCATGTTAGGTATGCTTTCAAGGTGAAGCGATGTATTTTAGATACACAGGTCATCTTCAAACACTTCAGAGATCTACTGATTATGTCATTTGATGTGTTTTAATAACACAGATTCTTCTTTATGACTATGAGACATGTCTGCTCCTGACAGCACCAATCTACTTCAATAATACTTGGTTGAATATAAAAATGAATTTTGTTCATATGACTGTTCTATTCTTTGTTCCTATAAAAAAATGCATCTGATCTCAATGTCCCTCACCTGCAGAATCCCTCCTCTCTCTTAACAATTGGATTCCCGGAGCTCAGCCTGGAAACCTGGCCGTGGATCTCTGCATCTGCCTCCATCAGTCACTGGACAAAGGCTCTATGATGACAGCTAGATTATTTGCTAGACCGGTCACCAGATAGACCAGTACAGGCACCCTCTGGACCACTGCCAGCAGACCAAGGTGGGTCATCCTTGTGGATTCCTGAGAGCCTCCCCAGCATCCTGCTTCTTCCTATTCCCATGATGTCCTCATCTCATGGTATCTTCCTCCCTGCCCTCCCACTCTGTCCCTGTTCTACTTTGACCCTCCCATTTCACTATGTTCTCATCCCCACTCCTTGCCCTCTGCCACCCCCCTCAAAACCCAGTCTGCTCATGTAGATCTCATCCACTTCTCCTTCTCAGGGTCATCCATGTGTCCCTCCTAGGGTCATTCCCTGTTAGCTAGTCTCTCTGGAGTTGTGCATTGCATTCTGGCCATCCCTTTCCTCACATCTAGTATCCACTTATGAGTGAGTACATACTATGTTTGTCCTTTTGAGTCTGGGTTACCTCACTCAAGATGATACTGTGGACTAGCGGCTGTGGCACCCCCATGGAACTGGACTAGGCCCTCTGGATACGGAAGACAGTTGTTTGGCTTGAACTGTTTGGGGGGCACCCAGACAGGGGGCTCGGGATCTGTCCCTGGTGCATGGACATCAGCCTTGCACAGCCTTGTGCAGTGGGAAGGGGCTTGGACCTGCCTAGGCTCAGTGTGTCGGGCTCTGCTGACTCCCCATGGGAGACCTTGATTTGGGGGATGTAGGGATGTGGGGTGGCTTGGGAGAGAGGGCTGGGGGATGGGAAGAGGGAGGAGGGGGGTCTGTGGGTGTTATGTGGAGTGAGTAGAAAAATGAAAAAAAACGCATCTGTGGTTGCAAACCATCCTATTGAAACTTCATTTACTTTATGGACTATATAATGTAGGTATAAAATAAAATTATAGATTTATTGCCTTGCTGTTCTGCCTTCTCATTTGCTCTTAGCCCAGCCAACTATTTGCAGATGACATGATAGTATACTTGAGTGACTCCAAAGATTCAACCAAGGAACTGATACAGCTTATAAACACCTTCAGCAACATAGCAGGATACAAGATCAACTCAAAAAAATCAGTAGCCCTCCTATATACAACTGACAAACAGGCTGAGAAGGAAATCAGAGATACATCACCCTTTACAATAGCCACAAATGACATAAAATACCTTGGGGTAACACTAACCAAGCAAGTGAAGGACCTGTATGACAAGAACTTCAAGTCCCTGAAAAAAGAAATTGAAGAAGATGTCAGAAAATGGAAAGATCTCCCATGCTCATGGATAGGCAGGACTAACATAGTAAAAATGGCAATTTTACCAAAAGCTATCTACAGATTCAATGCAATCCCCATCAAAATACCAACACAATTCTTCACAGACCTGGAAAGAATAATACTCAACTTCATATGGAAAAACAAAAAACCCAGGATAGCCAAAAGAATCCTGTACAATAAAACAACCTCTGGAGGCATCACGATCCTTGACTTCAAGCTCTACTATAGAGCTACAGTAATAAAAACAGCTTGGTACTGGCATAAAAACCGACTTGTCGACCAATGGAATCGAATTGAAGACCCTGACATTAATCCGCACACCTATGAACAAATAATTATTGACAAAGAAGCCAAAAGCGTACAATGGAAAAAAGAAAGCATCTTC
>CABHPR010095946.1:0-12061 GCA_902168415.1 Peromyscus melanophrys
AGACCGCATTGTATCTGCCCATCCACGCTTCACATCAAAATAACGAGCTTCAGGAGCCATTCTACTTTGGGATGTCACTATATGTCACTTGTTCAGCTCTAACAGTCTTACAGAAAACAACCAGCTTGATCACCACACTTTATCTGTGCAAATGGATACATTCTAAACAATCCTCAAATTTCAGGTTTTTACACTGGAGAAAGAAGCGATCTATTCTTACCTCTGCCAGGAGATGCGTAACCATGTCAATGTCATTATAGGTTTTGGTCATCTGTTCCACTCTGTCTGTGCCTAGAACTAAGGCAGTTAAAAACAACTCTTTAGAGGCTTTAAGCACATCAGAAAACTTAAAATACTCATAAAGATCCTAACTATCAACAAAATCCCCAAGTTTTTACAGAAGTCATTCAGGAGAATAAAAATATACACAAAACAGAAAAAGAACAAGGGTTCGTAGTATACACACCCAAGATAATTATTACAAAATTATTATCAATTATTAAAAAAGTTGCACATATGCAATAAGTTGAGAAAGTATCAAGTGGTCACAGGTCAATCAAGTCCCAACCACTTCTCCTCCTCCTAGTGGGGTGAGTTCACAATTGCAAGGTGTGAGCTGGAAGCATGGATTAAGTTACCTACTCTATACTCAAATCAATTAAAGTTACCGAAGAATAGCCAGGCAGTGGTGGCGCACGCCTTTAATCGTAGCACTTGGGAGGCAGAGGCAGGCGGATCTCTGTGAGTTCAAGGCCAGGCTGGTCTACAGAGTGAGTTCCAGGGCAGCCAAGGCTGTACAGAGAAGCCTTGTCTGGAAAGGTACTGAAGAGTTATGCTGCTATCACAGAATTGAATTACAAAGTCCTCACAAATTTAGAACTCAAGAAACAAAGAGAAATGGTAATACGAAATAGTTTTCCTTCTGAAATAATTTTCCAGAAAAATATCAACAATCAGTAAGAGCAACACTAATGAACTCATATGGTATATACACACATATGTATATATGTGCATAGAAAAGTAACAATAATAATTACAGAATAAGAGGCCATGAACTTGAAGGGGTACAGGAGTTGGAGGGGGCTAGAAGGAGGCATGGAAATGTAAACCATCACTCGTGAAATTCTAAAAAAAATTAATTATTTTTTAATAAAAAGAATCTTGAGAGCCTTAATTTAATTTACTGCTGCTATTTAAACTATTAAGGGCAGAAATACATCTTTATTTGATCTTCTTGATATTTCAATTCAAGTTTAATCAACAGTTACACCCCCAACACTCACGCCCCCCTTGTACACACACACACACACACACACACAGAGTTATAAGAAACTGCCTGGTTCTAGGAAACTCCCATCCAGAGCAGGTTAATAATTACTATGAAATGAGCATTCAAAGCAATCATTCCCTAACATAGTCTGTCATTAAAAGATAGGAAAGCATGATGGCTTAGCTGGTTAAGGCACTTGTCGCCACGTCTGATGACCTGAGTTTGAACCCTGGAACCCACTTGCTGAAAGGAGAGAACTGATTCCCACAAATTGTCCTCTGACCTCCACACATATATTATAGTACAAGTGCCCCTCTGTACTATAAATAAATAAATGTAATAATAATAATAAAAAAAAAACACCTAAGTGCCCACTGGGAAAATGTGCAAGATTTGATGTAAGTCAAATTATAGGAACTTCACAAACATATCAATGCTGAGCCCAGAGACTTTTATTACATAATCTAACAGTTACTATGTACATAACATTTTTATACTGAATGGGTAATGGAACAAGTTAAAAAAAAAAATACAAAAAGGAAAACCAGACAAAAATAAACTGGAAATAAGTCTCGGTACTTGGCTCAGTCCTTCATTCTCTACGGATCACTAAGTACAAATGAGGACTCTCCTTGGCATGACGGAAAGTACTCAGAAGCATGCCTGGAATCCCCGGCACTCAGGTGGAGGCCGCATGATCAGGAGTTCAGACCAGCGACAACACAGTATGTTCAAGGCAGCCCGGGCTATAAAACAGCCTGTCTTTAAAAAATAAAATACAACGTACTTATGTGCTTAAGGGCTATGCTCTTTACGGAAAGATTTAACTCCTGTGACTGTGTTTAAAAAAGAAAGCTAGGAGGCCGGGCGTTGGTGGCACACGCCTTTAATCCCAGCACTCGGGAGGCAGAGCCAGGCGGATCTCTGTGAGTTCGAGGCCAGCCTGGGCTACCAAGTGAGCTCCAGGAAAGGCGCAAAGCTATACAGAGAAACCCTGTCTCGAAAAACCAAAAAAAAAAAACCAAAAAAGAAAGCTAGGAACCCAAAAAGCTAACACCCAACATACCAAAGTATTGGGATAATAAATGTTGGCAGACAACATAAAGATATCCAATTATAAATAATTGCACTGCTTTGTAAACAGTTCTATTTTCTCCTCACCCTGAAGAACATATCAAGTAAAAGACAAAGGAAGTGTAAACAGTTTGCAAAACTTCCTACTCAGTCATAAGCACAGTAATAGCTCTTCTCCTACACATGACAGCTGCAATCCTCTCTCCCTGTCAGGTCAGGTGAGGTAACGTGGGTAAACACTGAACAATGCAACCACCACCACCACCACCACCACCACCACAACAACAACCACCACAACAATCACCCCCACCACAACGCACTCATGTAGCGGAATGTCTCTTCAGCGAGGACGGGAGAGAGGGTCTCAGATGCATCCTGAGGCTGGTGTGAGGACTGCGCCCAGTCTTGGTTTTCATAGAGAAAGAGAGAGTCGACTCTTAGCTTGTACTGTGGCAGCTGTTCCTCCAGCAGGTTCACCAGCTCGACTTCAGGGAGATCCTCATTGGAGCAGACATCTGAGAAGAGAGACCCCGGAAGTGAATCTGGCGTGCTCCGTTTACCACGCTGCAGTGAAATTGGCTTTTTGAGAGTGGGAAACCAAGGAAATGATAGACAAGATCATTTCTCCCCTGACTTCTGTGAACGTTTCTAGTGACACTGAGGAGGCCGCTTGAGTTCTCGCCTCGTCTCTCCGAGATCTGAGAAGGTGACTGGAGGTTCCTGACCTCGTTGGCGGTTGTGTGGACAAAGTGATAAACTTGAGAAACACTTACATCTTGGTATTGAAGGGTCCAGAAATATAGGAATAAAACATTATGAGCTTAAGAGACAGAAACCGATAGTCATCAGCTGTACCAGCAAATAGGGTTAACCTTTACCTGGGCCCTGCGTGTTTTACGGTGGGCAGCTCTGTCAGGGACCCAAATGCTAGTTTGTTTTTAACTAAAGATTGCCCTCTGTCGCCCTGGGGTTAGCTATTTTCGATAACCCCCCTCCCACTCACCACCAAAACCAAAGTTAACTTTTAATGAGTTCTGGTGACCACCTGCTTTGCATTGTCCAATATCCTCCCCCACCCCCCATGTCAGGAGAAGCTGCAGGTTTGGGCAAACATCAATTACCTGAGTCAGGAAGGGCTGCAGGGATGTACAAACATCGTTTAGCCGAAACCCTCTAAAACCTTGTTAATGGAAAATTGTAAAACCTAAAAAGCACTTGTCTCTAAAAGTTTAATTTCAGAATTGTGAAAATTCTTTTGTCCATGCCTTATGCTTACTTCTTGCTATAAGAGGGGCCAGAACCCGCCTCCATTGCCACAGCTCAGAACCCCGAACTCTGGCTGTGGTCTCGGCTAGCTCAGAAGTTTGTGCCTCGAGGTGATTTTCTTTTCTTTGATTTTTTTCTGGAATAGTTTGCTTCTGGTTTAATAGACTTTGGTGGTCTGTCCTCCATTACTGTGTGACCCACACAATATGACGCCTGGCTGAGGCAGAGACACCGACCAAATGCTAGCTTTCTCCTTAAAAGTCTTCCTTTGTGTGTGCGCATTACGTTGTGTGCAGTCACGTTGTGTGTGCGCATTACGTTGTGTGCAGTCACGTTGTGCACGTGGAGGTCAGACAACAACATGGGGTGTTGGTCCTTAACTCCCGCCCTGTTTGAGTCATGGTTTGTTTTCAGCCAGTGTGCACGTGTGCCGGGCCAGACAGCCCGCAGGCTTCAGGGACTTTCCTGTCTCCACCCCTCACCTCATCTTGAAGCAGTGGCTACTGCACCCAGTCCCCCAGTTCCGTATGCATGGGTGTGCGACAGGTGCCACGCCCACTGCGCCCACGCCCACTGCCCCCTCGCCCCAGCCTAGTGCTCTTTATTGTTGTTTTCCTACGGAGTCTTTAGACCTTTGATGGTCGGGGTTAATTGTCAACCGGGCAGAATCTACAATCACCTGGGGGACGGGCCTCTGGAATGCCTGTGGGGATTATTTTGATGACACGAATTGTGGGAAGACTCACCCAAGTTGTCGCACACTGTCTCTGACATACCATGCACACGTCTATCCAGGGCCCAAACTCTCCAGCTGCCCACTGTCCTGTTTTTCAGTGTTAAGATTAGACAGCACATGGGCCCTGGCATCAAATCTAATGTCTATCTGACTCCTCCATACCTTCATGATGGAGATTAGACACAAGACTCATCTGAGCCCCATTCCCTACACATCTGCAAAACGAAGAGAATCATTTATTACATCTGGCGTCATACTTGCCACACAGTCGGCACCCACTGAATACTGTTGATGTCACAGGTCTCTCCTCTCACAGGCTGGCTCTGAACATAATTGGGACTTTCTTATGTGTCTCTTGCTGGCTTCCTGTTTACAGCATTACCAGCATTTAACACCCCCTCAAATCTAGTGTTTACAAAACAGTTATCTCTTGTAACACAATTAGAGTACTAGGGTTGAAAATAGAGAAAGTTCAGCAGGGTGACATAACCGCCCTCTCACTTGTAGGAGGTCGGCATTTCCTCTGTGGGTAGTATAAAGAAACATGCTCTAACTCTGACAAAAGGCGCCAGTTTAAAAAAATAAACTCTGAAAGGGCACATTTCTGTTAGCTGGCCTGAACTTACCAAGGACAGTTTAGTAAGTTCCATGCAGAGGCTGGCACTACCACTCATCCGCAAGATGAGCAGCAGCTCACAACCACAAGAGGAGATGTAGTCCATTTATGCCTTCCTCATAGTTCTGAAGAACCCTCAAGCCTCAGCAGAGCTACTGAGCTCTGAAAACGTAGCCCCATTTTCTTCTTATTACAAACTCCAAGTGATTCTGCTCACTTTACTTGCTGCACACACATCACAGACTGTCATTCTAACACTTCCGGAAGAGAGCCAACCACAAATAGATGCAGACAAGGTATCCCAGGAAACCAGGGAATGAAGAACACAGGCATTACCCACCATCACATCCTTCAGCGACTCTTCCACATCCTCACCTCTTTCCAGCCACACGGACTCTACTTAGGTTCAGGGGCTCTTTCTGGTTCTCTTAAATGTGACTTTAGAACTGGGCTGCCACAAACACACTCAAATCATCCTCCACAGCCATCATAGGACTCCCCTACTTAAGGGTCAAAGGGGTGTGAATTTCACCTCTCCAGAATAAACACACATACACACAAAACTACCTCACTGAATACCCGAGAAATTAAATTAATTCTAGAATAGAGAATACTGAATAGTGATCCATCTAACAAAGATGAACCAGCCCTAAAATGAAACCCTTATCACCAAATGATTTATCAAAACACAACTGAGCTCTCTAAGGAAAATCACTTGTCTAGAATATATCAGGAACACAAGGTTCAACACGTAAAAATTCAGTCATAAGTAGACGGTGGTGGTGCACACCTTTAACCCCAGCATTCGGGAGGCAGAGGCAGACAGATGTCTGTGAGGTCAAGGCCAGCCTGGTCTACAGAGTGAGTTCCAGGACAGCCTGGGCTGTTACACAGAGAAGCCCTGTCTCTAAAAATCATCATCCACAACAACAACAACAAAACCCCAAATAAATCTTAAAATGCATCTTGCCACAAAAAGGACAAACTCAATTCATCTGAAATTCTAGCACAAGCAAATTTCATCCAATAGAAGCGCAAAAAGGCTGAGGGCTGCCTGGAGCTGGGGCCAGGGGTGGGGATTTGGATGCAAGAGAACTTGCATGGGATGCTATAAAGTCCTAGACCCTGACTGCACCAGTTACATATTTATCAAAACTCAAGCAGTATATTAAAATGGGGACAGTTTTCTGTACCTTAGTGAACATCTGATAATAAAGCTCAATAAGGAAACCCACATAAATTGGATTTATGTGGGTTTCTGAATTCAGAAGGTTTTGGACTGGACTTTTAGAAAAGCAGAACTACGCACTGACTGTGTTTTATAACATCCCTAACTGGCTCTGTAGAAATACATTCACTACATTAACAGATCTTTAGCAAATGTAAATCTAAGCCAATCAGACCGTCTATAAAGGCTGTACACGTCAGGCCGTGTGAGCCATGATTTATTATTAATATGGCGATGACAATGATGTGTGTGTGGCACACGTGCGCACACACACGTGTGCCACAACAAGCATGCGGAGGTCTGGGGATGACCTCAGGAGTTGGCTCTTACCTTCTGCCCTTGCTGAGGCAGGCCCTCTCACTGCTGCGCGGCACAAGCCGGGCTAGTTGGCCTGTGTGTCTCTGGGCAACTCTCCTGTGCCCCCTCCCCCCGGAGTGCTGGGATTAGTGTCCAGCTTTTTTTCTGTTCTGTGGGATCTGGAGGTTGCACTTGAGTTGTGAGGCTTAAGTGGTTACTGCGTTCCTCACTGAATCACCTCCCTGGTTCCACTTGGTGATTTTTAAAATAGGAACTTTAGGAAAAAACCTTCTAAGTGCTCTGAGTTTTTCAAAAGGATTTATTTATGTATCTATTTTTGTCTGTCTGTGTCTATGTTGAGCATATGAACATATGTGTATGTAGATGTGTACATGTGGAGACCAGAAGAAGACACTAGGGTCTCCCCTCTGTCATTCTCCTCCTGTGCTTTTGAGGCGGGGGCTCTCCCTGAATTTGGGGCTGGTGTTCTCTAGCTGAGCTAGAAACCAAGCAATCCTCGGAGGTCCTCTGTCTCGCTGCTCAGATCTGCTGCTACAGGCACGCACAGGGCATCCAGTTTGTTATGTAGGTGCTGGGACCCAAACTCTGGTCCTCATGATCACAGCAAGTGCTCTTAACTAACAAAGCACTCTCCAGCCCCTGAGGTTTGATTTTTAAAAATTTATTTATTCTCGTAGATAAAACTTAAGGGCCTACACCTCTGTCTGTATACCCCTCCAAGTCCCAAGGGCCTCTGGTGTGCCAGGCACCGTGGTCAGATGCTTGTAGGCTCACAAACACAGGTACGCTGCTCTGACAATTCCTGCTCACGGGGCCCAGTGGGCACATGAGAATTCAGCACAGACAAGAACTGCACAGAAGACAGAGTCTGGTAATGTCACTGGAGACCAAGGGACCGAGTGACGAATTCAGCCTGCCCTGAGGCCACCAGGCTGGAAAGGGAGGCTGGGGTGTCACCATGGCAGGTCACACAGGCCAGACTGAGGAGGTATCTGCACTTTGTCCTGTAGGAATAACACTTCAACATTATGAAACCGAACTCACCAGTGATGCTCTCCGAGTCTCTGTGATTGCTATTCATGAGGTTTTCTTCACCTGTTGGTGATGTGAAAATGGCATGCTGGGGTTGACTCATGCAGAATCCTTTCTTGCTTTGGTTGAAAGGGGCAGCTTTGGTATGAATCGGAGTAAAGAAAATCCATTAAGCCATTTAGGAAGGAAATGAATGCAGTCATATGTATATTTTCTGTAAGACAGATTTTCCGAGATGAGTCACGTGACATCTGCAGCTGTTGAGTGTTCTCATGTGATTATCATCCTTGGACAGTCATGGCCTACAACAAAGAGCAGACCAAGTGGTTAGGATTGGCATGCTCTTAATAACAGGACTCTAGCTACCTGCATGTCTTCATTAAGAATGTTTTTCTGTGATATTCATGGCAACATGAGTAAATCTCAATGGAATTAGGCTGGGCAAAACAAATAAATAAATCAGTTCATGATTTCTGATTCCATTTTTATGAGAGTTCTAGAAAAAAAAAACCCAACATATCTATGGTACCAAAAAGCAAATCAAGGGCTGGGTTAAATCAGCTCATGATTTCTGATTCGATTTTTATAAGAATTCTAGAAAAAAAACCCAACATATCTATGGTACCAAAAAGCAGATCACTGGCTGGGTCAGGGAAGGACTTCCTTGTGCATAGGAAAATAGTTTGGGGAATGATACATGGAGACACCATGATGGCTTCCGAAGGGCATGGGCATGATGTCAGGTGTAATCCGATTCTACAGCTGAAGTATGCAAGTTGGTTCATATTACATTTCAACATAGCTGTAGTTTTTACATAAAATCAACTCTTTACTGTGGTGACCTCTTACAGAGCAGAAGTGAACTGCATTATAGTCGCACAAGGCTGGGGCGGGGGCGGGGGCGGGGGCGGTGGGGGGTGGTCAGCTTTTGGACTATACATAGAATAATGAAATGCTACTGGAAGGCAACTGCGATGGTGGAAAATGTACCTCACAAACCAGAAAGCAAACGCTGCAATAACTCAGGAATTACAGATAATAAACCAATAAAAGGGGCAACGCGGAACAGTTTCTTCAACGCTGGCACTACTGGCATTAGGGTCATTTGTGTGGAAAACACTGTATGAACTTTAGCAATACCTGCCCTGCCCTGACTAGGTGACTCCTTTCTAGGCCTTTTCCTAGATCTAACAGGCAAAATGTCTCCAGTCACTGCCAGATGTCCTTGGGGGCAAAAGTGCCCCACCTGAGAGTCACTGATAAAAAAGAACTCAACATCACTCATAAATAGAAGAAGTAAAAATGTAAGTAAACTATCTTCATCTGCTAGACCATCAAATGCTAAACTCTACTCATTACTGGAGAGGGCACTCAGACCCTTGTAAAGCTCTAGGGATAACTGTAAATTGCTGTAAGATCTTAGAAAGGCGTTCGCAATGTCTACCAAGCTTTTAGATGCACATATACTGCACTCAACAATTCTACCAACAGAATTTATACAATGGAGATATTTACATAGCATGCCAAGACACAGAGACCAGAATACCTACACAGTACTGACTAAAACATGTTTTCAAAAGCACACATCAAGTGCAATGTCCATAATGATATGTCTTAATAATAGCATGAGAGGAATCACAATTGAGGCCAGGTGTCTGTAAGCACAACACTCAGGAGGCTGAGGTAAAGGATAATGAGTTTGAGGCCCGCCTGGGCTACACAGAGAGTTTCAGGGGGAGCCTACACAACTTAGTGAGACCTGGTTTCAAAATAATCAAAGAGCCAGGCCTGGTGGCGCATGCCTTTAATCCCAGCACTTGAAAGGCCAGAACAGGCGATCTCTGTGAATTTGAGGCCAGCCAGTTCTATACAGTGAGACTTTGTCACAAAGAAACAACACATCAAACAAAGTAAACGAAGGTCGCAATGCACCGTGTATATATATCTACTTAGAACAACAACTGGGAACGGTTACCAGTCCGAAAACGTGCAGTTCAGCCAGGTGTAGTTGTGCACATCTGCAACCCCAGTACTAGGGAAAGGCATGGGATTCAAGGGCACAGTGGGGTACTACAGAGGAGCCCTGTCAGAGGGGGCAGTGGAAGGAGGGGGTGTTCAACCCTAACTACAAGCTTTGCTTTACAGAGAAAGATGTCTACTGGACAGTCAACCCTGACTACAAGCTTTGCTTTACAGAGAAAGACGTCTACTGGACAGTCAACCCTGACTACAAGCTTTGCTTTACAGAGAAAGACGTCTACTGGACAGTCAACCCTGACTATAAGCTTTGCTTTACAGAGAAAGACGTCTACTGGACAGTCAACCCTGACTATAAGCTTTGCTTTACAGAGAAAGACGTCTACTGGACAGTCAGACACTTGCACTTGCATCCCCATGACTGCTACTTAGACACATCAACACTCACTTATGTCTAAGACGTGGAGAGCGCAGCAAAGAACAGAGCAAAGGAGCCTGGGAAATGGTCAGTGAGGAAAGACAGAGACACACTTAAAAACACTAGGGACACAAGTTTCAGAGACAAAGTGAGCAACAGAATCAGAGAGGTCAAAGGAGAAATCTGAAAACCTTAAAAATTAATAGTGACCGTTAGGAAGCCAGTGTAGTTCAATAGTTAGACCCCAACCAGGCTGGTGAATAGACTGCATGGTAAGAAAGGAGTTTAGGGGATACAAACCAGACTTTTCAACACCTACACTTTCAGATTTCCACTTTCTAAAACTTCTATGGTCACTGGCAGAGGGTTTCCTGACTGTTTCTATTATGCCCTTTTCTTTTGAGACTTTATTTTTACTTTATGTGTGTAAGTGTTTGCCTGAATGTGTTAGTGTACCACATGCATGAAGTGCCTGTAGAAGTCAGAAGAGGGCATCAGACCCCCTGGAACTGGATACGGACAGTCGTGAGTCACCATGTAGGTGCTGGGAATTGAACCCGTGTCCTCTGGAGATCAGTCAGTGCTCTTAACTGCTGAGCCATCTCTTCAGCCCCATTCTATTAGTTCTTAAAATATTTTATAAGGAAAAAAGAATAAACAGCAGTCATTTTCCCCCAAGAAGCTTATAATTTCATGCTGGCATAACAAAAATTTAATTTTCCTACAACTGAATTCAGATAATAATTTTAATAAATACATAAAGATTCTTTTACATGTGCAACTATTTTCCTGGAGAAGTTTGCAATACAGTAATGTGGATTAGCCAGTGCGACATTAAGCAAAGCTCATAGCATTTGTTAGGTATTGTGACGCTCGTCATCAAAGGTCATCTTCCAGTTCTAAGGGCACTCTACTGCATACCCTGGTTTCCCCACAGTATCCTGCTACTCAGAACTGTCATTTCCAAACCAAGCACGGCAACGCGAACAGAAACATATCTGGATGAAACCAGTAAAGTTTTGCCTCTGAGCTTGAGAGGAAGAAAGCGACCTTCTCTGAAGTACACCACATCTAGGTACAGAAAACAAAATGTGGATGACGCTCCGCCCACAAAGAGGGTGGGAACAATGATTCTTTTTTTTTTTTGTTTGTTTTTTTTGTTTTTCGAGACAGGGTTTCTCTGTGTAGCTTTGCGCCTTTCCTGGATCTCACTTGGTAGCCCAGGCTGGCCTCGAACTCACAGAGATCCGCCTGGCTCTGCCTCCCGAGTGCTGGGATTAAGGCGTGCACCACCACTGCCCAGCGGGAATAATGATTCTTAGGTGGATAGTCAACTGCCATCTTCATGGTAAGTGTTTATGTCACATACACTTTTTAAACAGTCTTTTTGAGAGTTAAAATCCTCCAAATCCTGGACTTGAAATAGAATGACTATCTGGGGCTAGGGAGGTAACTCAGTAAGGGAAGTGCTGGCCACGTGAGCTTGCCATGTGGGCATGAGGGTGAGTCAAGCCCCAGAGCCCATTAGAAAGCCCGGCATGGTGCTGCATGCTGCCAGTGTTGGGGAGGCAGAGAAAGCTGGACCCTGGAGCCTGATGATCAGCTAGCCTGTGAGTTCTAGGCTAGTGAGAAACTGTCTCAAAAAACAAGGTGAATGGTTCTTGAGGAACAACACTCCAGGCGGACCTGCCCCCTCCCCCCATGCCTAAGAACCCACACACCAGAGAACACGCATGCACAAAGAGTCTACTGATGCATCTTAAAATGTAGATGTTAAGAGTGACCTTGTCACCAGGCAGGTCACCTCGTGCATGGCCGCAAACCTCTGCCAACATCCATATCTGACCTGTCACCCGTTTTTGCAATGTGTGAGCTAAGAATAGCTTTCACTTTTAAGAAAAAAAATTACACAATGTGAAAATAAGACAGATTTAATTTTCAGTGTATACCATGAAGTTTTACTGAAACACAGATACATTCCTGTTTAAATGCTGTCTATTGATTGCATTCACACTCCATGACAGCTTAGTAGTTGTGGTCATTGTGCCACTGGTTGTATATATACAGCCTGCAAGATATTAGAATATCACACACACACACACACACACACACACACACACACACAC
>CABHPR010095947.1:0-17849 GCA_902168415.1 Peromyscus melanophrys
GCCATGCTCACGTTCTCCCAGGTGCCTATAGGGTTAGCCTGAAATTCTGGATGACAAACACAGGGCACTCAACATGTCATGGATATAGCTACAGCATGAGGGCACATGCCTGGAGCTTTCCTTAGCAATTACCTTCTCCAGATACTGCTGCTGCTACCAATACTCCCTACAGCTCCCCAACTTCTGCCTCCCAAAGACGTCCTGCTGTTATCATAATCAGCTTGTCAACTCAAATTCAGCAGTGTATGAGGATCTGGAGTGATGTTTTTTCTTCTGTATTTTTATTCACAGGAAGATATGAACTCTGTCTATCCATTATCTGCCTTAATCTAAATGACTTAAGTTACATTACTAAAATGAACTGGCACTGGAAACAGAGTATTGAGAATGATTATTAAGAGAAAAGTAGATATGGCCAGAGGTAACTTTTACTCTTGCTTTCTAGGCAATTCAAAGATCTGGCAAGAGGTTGGAGTAACAGGGTTCATTTAGGTTTTGACCAGTAGCTGAGATTTCATCTCAAAATGGCCTTAATGATACTGCTAATTATGGTCACAACTGGTTAACTTTTTCCACTGGGAACTTTAATTAGATATGCCTCTCTGGACTCCTAGAGCAGAGGTTGTTAAACACAGGACAATTTTGCCACCAACTCTTTCAACAGGAACATTTGGTAACGTGTATATTTGGAATGGTAGGTATTCCTGGCATCTCCAGGTCCAGAGACCAGGCATGTTGCTGGACACAATGCAATGTACAGGCAAACCACCCTCAATGAAGAACTATCTAGCCTAAGTGGGAAGAAAAAGAGAGTTAGGAGGGTGGGAGAGCTATAAGAGAGGGTGGCAGTAGGGGATAAATATGTCAAACTACATGTCTGAAAATATCATAGTGAAACAATTATGCATGACATATACTAAGAGAAACATGAAAACATAAATGATTAAAAAGAATTATCTAGTACAAAATGTCAACAGAGTCAAGGTTGGAAAAACACTTTCCCCAAAGCTACGTACTGTTGTGTACTTGATTATTCGGGACTTACATTCTCTTGATCATAAGCTTCCTGAAGAAACAAAACTGAGAACTGTTTCATCTCTTCACAGCTTTCAAGCTTAAAAAAGACAGTGTTAACATTTGGCTGAGACTGGTGACACAGGCCTGAAACCTCATGGACTTGGTAGACTGAAGCATGAAGACTGCAAGCTCAAGGGCTTGCATTTATCATCAACATTTAAATATTGTTAGGCCAAGTTTTTACTTAAAAAATCTTAATACCTCATATTAATTACCTGAAAAATCAGAATGTGTTCATAACACTTAGTCACTTCTGGAAAATCTTTGTGTAAAAAAACTGTTTTAAAGTTTTATAAGTAGCTCTTAGAATTTCATTCTACAGGAATTACTACTAATTTACTAACAATAACTTCAATGAATATCTTAAGGAAAAAAAGTTCAAAGCAGATAGGACAATGTGGAAGTGGATGTTGGTGGTAAGACTGTCTAATTATCACTGATGTTCTTTGGGAGAGAGAGAATGCGTTAACAACCTGAAGGTTTGGTTATCTTTTTCCAAATTCCAATCTCTATACTCCAAGCTGAGGATATCTCTCCTACTTCATAAGAGGAGCTTCTCTACAGTGAACAGAGATTAAAATAGAAACTCACAACTTGCCGAAGTTCTGAGAGTAAGAATCTGTGAGTGCTCATTTATAAATGACATCTATGTCACCCTCCTCTCTCCCAGAGATCAGTGGTCATTTTGGAAGTGGGACATAAGAATTGCAAGAATCAGGGATTAGGAAAGGTGTGGTGAAGCAGTGGCGTCTGGACACGACAGGACAGCTGTACACATGAAGTCACAGCAGCTGTGGTCACCTGCACATGGTCAAGACAGTCAACATTCCCAGTATGTAGGGGGAGAGGCCCATGAGCTCTGACCACTGACTGAGGAGCAGCTGGCAGCTGATGGCTGTTGGAGGAGGGAAAGTCAGTGTTCTTTATGGGCGTGGCCCCTGGCAAGTTGCACAGGCCCCAGTGGACGGATGAATGTATGGGAAGTAGAACTTGGACTCAGCGGGTTATTAAGAAAAAACAAGAAGTCCTAGGGAGCGTGGAACAAGGAGGAGTTAGAGATAGAAGTGAGGGGCTAATATGATCAAAATATATTGTTTGCATGTATGTTACTCTGAGAATTAATAAAAATATTATATAGAAAAATATGAACTACATATTTTTGAAGGAAGCTTGAGCTTTCGTACTTGGGCAAGGAAGCAGGGCCGAAGTCTCACACCTGATTTCTGGTTCTAAAGTGTGAAGTAACAAGTGTGGAGGATGCACTTGAGAGGCACCAAGTTAGACTTACTATATACAGCACAGTTACAAAGTCCTGGGAGAAATGAATCAAAGCTGCCATTTTGGAATATGGTAGGTTATCAACAGACATAATTATGTAAAGAGAAAGAGGGAAGAAGGGATAGAGGGAGGGAGGGAGGGAAGGAGAGAGAGAGAGAGCCATTTTTCATTCCCTAGGGACATATAAAGATTTAGCAGAAATAATGCCTGGACATCATGAACAAAGCTAGAAAATATTCATGCATTAGCAAAATGAAAATCCCAGAAATAATTTCAATGAAAATCTATCATGCAAAGTCTAATTTTATATTCAATATCTTCCCTTCTTTCTACCTTATACAGTTTTTTCTCTAATTGTACAGCAATGGACATGGCCTTCTAAGTAAAAACATATTGTTAAGGCAAAGAGAAATCAACACATAAGTTGCTAACACAGTGATCCTTGGAACAATTAAAAAGAAAACAATGCATGCAGAACAGCTGAAGTCTTGAGTCCATTCCCTGGTCTATTGCAGGGTCCCAGTGGGTTCTGCTTGATTCCGTTTGTGATGTAAAAAAATAGAAAAGATTTGCTATGATAAACTAAAACTTCAAAACAATAGTGACTTTTGGGATCACCAGTCAACCACACTTGATGGGGCAGCATCCATTGTTGGTTAGGTTTCCATGTGCGTGTAATTGTAAAAATGATTTCATGTACTCACCCAGTGATGTGTACACAGCTTTCTTTAAGTCAGTTGTCCTAAGAGCTAAGTTTCCACCTGGTCTGATATGGCAGTGTTGACCTAAGTGGGTTACCCTGGGTATTCTTCCACACCCTGAGGAATCAATGCCAAATGTCAGGAAGAGGGGCTAAAGAGATGGCACATCAGCTAGACACACTGATTGCCCTTCCAGAGGACATGGCTTCAATTCCCAGAATACACAACTGCAGCTAACAACAATCTGTAGCTCTAGTCCAGGAGGTCTGACATCCCCTTCTGGCCCCCATTGGTACCAGACATGCAAGTGTCTGACAAACATGCAGGCAAAATACTCATACAAAATAAAATTTGAAACGAATATCTTTCCCATGGAAATAATGGAAATCATAACTGATCTTTTCCTGACAGATGCATAACTGGTGGTATTTTAATGCTATTCATACATTATTATCTACAAGCTACACAAGGGGGAACTGAAGCATTGGACATGAACAAAACTGCCCAGAGCCACAGGGCGAGCATGTAGGAGATCTGAAGACACACTAGCCCACTGGAGCATGTGGCTCTGGCAGCCCTTGCCCTTCTCCTCCATTCTTTCTGCCTTGCTAAAAACCATTAGATTACATTCCTAAAGCTAGCCACAAAAGGCTATTTCCTTATTTGGTCATTTCTTCATCCTGAGGCTGACTACCAAAGTCCAGCAATCAAAAGCCCCCTTTGGCTCACCTAATTAACATGCCCAATTAAAATCAAACACCTCATCTTAACACAGGGTTTCCCCCTTAACCTTTATAAACCTCCATTTGCCTATGTGCCATGTCTGTCTCCTTTCTATCCAGAGGCAGTCCTTTGTCCCTCTGGAACAAATACCCCTGTTCCCTTTCCCTTGTCCTCTTCCCCTTCTCCCTTATCCCCTATCTCTTTACCACTGCCTCCTAGATCATTCTAACACAGACTTTTTCTTTTTCTTTTAATATTACACCTGCAAGGTCATTTGCTGTTATTTTCTGCCTGAATCAAAAAGCAGCCATTTTAACTTTTCTTCCCAGCTTAATAAAAGATCTCTCTGTGAAAACAGGTGCTTGGGTGTCGTTTGTGTCTAATCCAGGGTCAGGGAGGGAGCCCCCACTGTTCAGAAGTCCCCTTCAAGACCAAGATTCAAGTCAATCCCTTGTGGATACAGAGACCATACCCATTGGAATTTCCAGCCCCTGGAATATTCTTCTCTTCCCTACTCTCTTCTCATTCCTCCTCTTATCCCTGAAGTACCATTGTACTATGAGGCTCTGATGTCATACATCTACAATCCTCATGTGAGAATGCACCTTTCTGAAGCTCTGATATCAGATGTCTGAGTATCTATGAGAGTCTGAGTATCTATGTATGAGTGCACCCTTCTGAGGAGTCACCTTTCTGAGAGCACATTTGAGAGTTTCAAGTACAAAATGAAAAGTTTGGAAATCATGGAAAGGCAGTGGATACTGAATTATGGCTACACTGTAGGTGTCAGTAAAAGCAGTGTGGTAATTATACTGTTCACTGATTCTCCTCTTCCTCTGTCACTGCTATAGGAGAAACCACTGCATTTCCTGACCCCTTTCTTATGCCCACAGGACGAGGTTCATTCATGTCCTTGTATCAGCAATCCTCATGCTGGAGGGACTTTACACTCCACTTTTTGCCTGTAGCCCAAGCAATAACAGCTACAACTGAAAACCACTCATCTATTCCCAGAACTCTACATGCAATGGTAGTGCCTGGCCAGCCACACAGCCCACATTCTTATTAACAGGAGGCCTACTATGTGTTCCAGGGAATAAAGGCTAATGCCACATTCCATCCATCAACTACTCTTTTTTTTCCTTTTCTTCTAGTGTGTCTGTGTGTCATGTCATGGGTAGAGAGGGCAGAGTAAGAGGCAGATCTTCCCTTCTGCCATGGGGGTTCTGAGAACAGAATTAGAGCTGCACAGCCTTCACAGCACATACCTTTCCACCGAGCCATCTCATCTGCTCGGGAAATCCACTTTGTTACTCAATTTCCCTTCAGAAACTACTCTTATCTGCTGTCACCTCTTCTGTGAGAATAAGGACCAGGGACTCTGGGCTTCCTGAACTAGTCTCAATCTGAGAGGCCAGTGCCTGGCACCCCAGGGAACTCCTTAGTAGTTATGTTATAAAGTGATGGAACAATTTGGTGTCATTAGAATCTGAGAAAGTTTGAATTCACTTGGGCCACAAGCATCTTGAAATTTCTCTCCCTTGCCTTGCCCTCTCTCTGTTCCCTTCCTTTCTTCTGCCCAATTCCTCAGTCTATCTCTGTTCCTTCTAGTCTCTCCTCTCTGTCTCTATCACTATCTTCCCCTATCAATGAAGCCATTACACCCATGACTGTAGCGCACACATCATCAGCAAACACATCTGAAATATTCACAACCACAACAGGAAGGAAGTGCCACCAAATATGTGTAGTAGTGATGATGACAAAGAATCCCCTGCAAATGTACCCATGTGACCTTTTTGCACACATGACTTTAAATTAACCAGCCCCAAATTAGATATCTCGATCAAAAAGCCAGGTGATTTTGGAATATGGTAGGTTATCAATAGACATAATTATGTAAAGAGAAAGAGGGAAGAAGGGATAGAGGGAGGGAGGGAGGGAGGGAAGGAGATATCTCTCTCATATGTGCATTTGTATCCTTACTCTGCTTTTGTGGATTCCTGTGTCTTCATATGATGGTGCAGCTCTTTATAATGAATATATCGGTGAACACTAGCCTTTATACTGAAAGAGTCTCAGCCACACCCTTATGGAACTTTCTTTTTTAATATTTTTATGTATATGAGTGTTTTGCCTGCATGTATGTGTGCACATTACATGCACATGCATACTGGGTGCCTGCAAAGTCGCCAGGAGAGGGCATCAGATCCCCCAGAACAAGAGTTAGAGATGGTTGTGAGCCACCATGTGGGTGCTGGGAATCAAATTCAGGTTCTATGGAAGAGTGTGACCACTGACATACTTTTAACCACTGAGCCATCTCTCCAGCCCCCTCATGGAACTATGCAGCTCCATGGTTTAAGGACTATTTGCCTGATAAGGAAACCAATCAGTAAAGCTCTATAACTTGTAGGGACCCACAGCGACAACAACAGAGGAGGCTGTCTACAGCTATGGTATACATTCTTAGAACCCACAAGCCCCTTGTCTGCCAACACCATCCCGACTGCTTTCAGTTTGCCTGATGGTCCTTCTAGCTCAGAATCACCATAATTTCTTTGGATTGGAATAACAACTTCCCTCTGAAGTCATTCACCTTCACTAAACGGCTTTTCCTTTGACCAGCAACAGCCACATAACTTAGAGCATGTTAAAAATGCAGATTCCCAGGTTCTATCCCAGATCTGCTGAATCAGAAACACTGGTGCTGGAGGGCCTGCCTGTGACATAACAGTCTCCCAGCTTATTCTCAGATTTATTCTTAGATTCACCAAAAGTTATAAGGTAGTAGTCCCTTTCAATACTCACTATCAGAAATGGAATATAGAAAATACATGGTAAGGGACCAGGAGATGGCTCCATCAGTAATGTACTCAGGAGCCTGAGTTCACAAAACCAGGACTCACATAAAAAAAAATAACACAACAATAAAAATAAACCCAGCATCACTTGTCTATAATCCCATCACTGGGGCAGACATAGACATAGGTAGGTCCCAAAGCTCACTGGCCAGCTGAATCAGTGATCTTCAGGTTCTGTGAGAGACCCTATGGATTTCAGCAGGAGAGGGAGGAGAGTAAGAGAGGGCAGTGAGGGAGTAGAAATATCCAGACTTCATTATATACGTGTATGAAATTGTCAAAAATATTTTTGAAGGTGGAGAGTGGTTGGGGAAGACACTCTACTTTGATCTCTGGCCCATACATGTACGTGCACACATAAGAACACATAAACAAAAGTATACTCAGAAGGAGGAGGAGGAGGAGGAGGAGGAGGAGGAGGAGGAGGAGGAGGAGGAGGAGGAGGAAGAGAAAAATAATGCATGGCAAGGCAAGAAGAAGAAGAAAAAGAAAAAAATGCATGGCAAGGCATCTTGCTTCAGGAACACCCAGGGTACATGCTGTTAACAATTCTTCACACTGTTGTCTGTCCTCAGACATAAGCTTTCTTCCCAGATACTTCAAATTATATGAATCTAATACCTTCTGAAATGAGAGACCTAAAAAGCTTTTAAATGCTAGGAGATCTCTTTCAGGATTGGACTTGTCCAAGACAAAGAAGCAAGCCAGGCCTGCAGGTGAGCCATCACTGTACCTGTGAGAACTAATTAACTATCCCTAGATACATGTATTATGTTTACATGTTGAGTATAGTCTATAATGAGGTCTTTACCATGGAAGCATATTTCACGTGATTCTTCACTTAAGTAAACACATTTTAATTACTGTCGTTTCTTATCATAAATTCTTGAGCCTACAATGTGCCTATCACGGGAAATAGTTCTTGTATGATGTGTCAGCTTCTCCTTCCATCTTCTCTGGGTCCTGTGCACACCTGTTTACCTCTCTCTCAATCTGCACATTCTTCTCTTTAATTAAATCAACCATTGTCCAAGTTCATGGGAGCTCAGAGGCAAGTGCCATGGCTGACCATTGCTAACAGCTTAGAGCCTTTCGTCTGCTCCTTTGAAGATATTTTTCAAATGCTATCAGTGCATCAACTTGCTGCAATTTGGGTCCTGCAAAACTATTGCTAGTGAAGCCACATCTACTTTGAGCATTGGCACTTTGAAGAATTCCTGAGCAGGAAAATGAAAATCAATATAATTGCAAGTTATCAACCCCAAATTTCATTGACTTGTTTGCTTCAGAACTGTAAAATGAAAATGATTTCAGTTTACCTGATAGATCCTCATATTTTAAAAGCTTAATTTTAAATCTAAATTCCTAATATTAAAAAGCAGAAAAGCATTCACTCAAATTTTTCCTTGTTAGAAAATTCTATTAACAAAATACACAGGGTCAAAGGAGTTGCTTGATAATTCATCATAGTATGTACTAAAATGTGCATTTAATCCAAATGCCCATTAGTTTCACAAGAAGCCATGCCTTTCCCTGCTGTTGTTTGTTTTAAGACATCAGATTATAGGCTGGTGAGACGGCTCACTGGGTAAAGGCGCCTGCTGCCAAGCCTGATGACCCAAGTTTCATCCTTGAGCCCCGAAAGCTGGAAGAACAAAACTGACTCCCACAAGTTTTCTTCTGGCCTCTACCTGTGCAGTGTGAAGGTACAGACACTAACACACATACACAAACTCATACTAATGAAATAAAATGTAAATTAAAAATTAATATTTGGGAGAAAGAGCGACATACAAACAACCTATCACTTGTGATTAATTCATTATAAGCAAAAAATTATTTGGTATTTGTTAGGTTTTACAATCCCCAAACTTTCCTTACTAATTATTGAAGTAAGTGTGTGTGTGTGTGTGTGTGTGTGTGTGTATGTGTGTGTGATTCTTTACAAAGAAAACTAGTGAGTTTTTTTCCAAGTACGTAGAAAAAGCTGGCCACATAAAAACAACTTCTCTGTCACAAAACATTAAATGGTTGAGGACAGGATCTAGGCAGCTTACAGCAGACACTCAGAACAGAAATTTTGGGAACTTCTCTCTGGGGACAGGAATACCAGAAAAGAGTTCTGGCTCGGAGTTTCTTTAAGCTCAGAGTTTCTTTAAGCTCTTCTTCTAAAGAAGGCCCTCTGCTCCAAGCCCTATGTGGCTGGGGCTGAGAACTCTGTGGGCAGCACTCATCTCTTCTGGTGACAGCTTTGTGTTTGGGATCCTTAGCATTCATGTTAAAAATGAGTTCTATCTTCTCTACACTCTTGAAGGAAAATGTTATGATAGCCTTGGAGGACACGGGGGCACTGTTCAGGACCATTACAGGAAAGCTCCTTCTTTTTGGTCAAAAGAATGAAGTCTACCCGTGACTTAGGTGGAGACAGAACATTCTGATCTGCTCCAAAGGTTAGAACATCATACACCATTATCTTCTCCATTATGACTTTAATCCATGGGGCTGCAGAGATGGCTCAGTGGGTAAGAGGACCCAAATTCAGTTTCTGGAACCCACATGAAGGCTTACATCCATCTATAACTCTGATTCCAAGGGATCCAGTCCCCTCTTCTGGCCTCCATAGGCACCAAAGACACATGTGGTACACACCTATACATGTGAGTAAACATATATACACATAAAATAAATCTCAAAAAAAAAAAGAGTTATTCTAGCTGAGCCTGAAAATGACCTGGTCAAGATACCATCCTTAAGAAACCGTGATTCACCTAAAGTCACACTACAGAGACAGGAGGAACAATCAATCACCTGTTACAGGATATTTGATCACACTGGGAACCCTGAGATTGTGTTATTTACTGGAAAATCCCGTTTCTAGTTGTGGTGTGGCTCAGCCCTAGCACACACTTCGAATCCAAGAGCTTTCTGCTTGAATATTGTAAACAGGATTAAATAAAGTCAACCATCGTTCAAGAGGTGCAACAAGTAACCAGTTGACAGGAAGTGAACAAGAGAAATTGATAAAGTAAGATGGAGTCAGAAGGAAAGGGAGAGAGATGCACAGGAAGTAGAAGGGAGGGACACTGAGTTGGAGGAGTCTTGTTTGAGATGTCATATGACAAAGGTCTTTCTGGGATGTCAGCAGAGGAGGAAGGTCAGCTGGGTGCTGTCTCTGCCTCTCTGAGCTAGCAGGCTCTCACCCCAGCATCTGGTTCCCAGTCTTTATCAGTAAAATTGAACAATTGAGATTTTGTTAAAAACAGCAATCACCCACATAGTAGATACTGTACTTTTCCTTCCCAGAAACCTTGTTTTTATGCAATTGCTTACAGAAACAACCATGCAGAACTGCTAAGTCTGGCCACTCAGAGCCAAACTCAGAAAAAAATGAAACTTGTTTCTTCTCTGTCTGTTTCAGACACAAGCCAAAACTCAAAACTTCAGTACTTGAGCCCAAGTGAGCATGAATACCTAGAACTGTGATATAAGACATCTAAACCAAAGTTGGATTCTCCAGCTCTCTGCCCAGGTGGCTCCACTCCAGTAGTACCCAGCTGGCTGCTATAGGACTCTGAGTTTGTTTGCTATTCTGTGTTACAAGATGGTCAGAGAATTCTCTTTTAGCCCCTCTGAAGTCTTTTGGGAAGATACATAACAGAGGAGGAACCAAAAGTAAATGCTGAATGAGCAAAAAAACAAGGGTCTCTTTGAACATGGTCACGGAGTAGCGAAGTTTCCTATGTCAGGGTGGCCAGAAAGATGTGTAAGGCAGGATACCAAGGCTAATGGACTAGTTGGGCAGAGGTAGAGTGTATAAACAGGAATATTTGTTGAAAAGCTTCAGAAGGTGACTAGACAAACAGATAATTCAAGGAATAGCCAGGAATTCTCTAAGTCATAGACCCTAAGAAATTTCATGAGAAGTATGAAATCAAGAACAGATAAATGGTTACCTCTGGCTTGACTGTGGTGTGTTCCTACAGGCTCCGGTGCCCAGCTTGGTGCCCAGTGGTAATGCTGTTGTTGTGGAAACAGTGTGACTATGCCCTGGTTAACAAGCCAGTTGAAGGAGCAGAGCATTCAGAGCTCCAGCTTGGTTCTACTTCCAGCCTAGCCTTCTGCTTTCTTATGCACTGATGAGTCTGGAGTCTCCTGCACATGCTCCCAAACAGCAAGAATTCTGCAGTGCCTTCCAGAAAACCATGAGCTGGAATAAATCCTTCCTCCTTTTTGCCTCACTGTAAGGTGTGTTATCACAGCAACAAGAACTACCACAGGTAACATGCCTGACTTCCTCTGTACTTCACTGGGGGAGGGGGCATTAATCCTACTTTCATTTGGTAGCAATAGCATCCTAAATCTAGAAGATTCAAACTAGAGGCCAGAAAAATATTTTAGCAAAGAAAAGAAAAGAATGAAGAAGCATTAAAGGGCCATTGTTAAGAACAAAGTTACCCTAGTCACACTGGCTGGGGTATACTACTTTATGGTACTACAGGATATAAGCACTTCGGTACTGCAGGGTCCTTTATGTCTCTGACTATCAGATTCCTCCTGATCAATGGGACCAAAGTAGGACCCATGCAAGAAAGTTGTGAGAATTAAGTGGAGTGATGCATTCTTAGGATAATTTCTGAACAAGGAAAGAACTCAATAAGCACTAGCCTTGATGCAGTTTTTTTTATCTCTCCCACTTCCTGCCACCATCATCACCAGTTTGATTAGAAAACAACAACAAAAAAAAACCTGCTTAGTCTCAAGATTTGATCTGTGGCTCTGACCAGAGAAATAAAAGCAGACACATGACAAAGAGATAGTAAATGAAGAACAGACAGGATGTGGAGGCTTTAGAAATGTGCAGGGAGAGCGCTGTAGAAGTGACCAGAGGTCACTACATGAATCTCAAGCTGGCTGGTGTGATGAGACAATAGAGGTGGAGAAGCACAGAAATAATCAGGCCTCTGGATGAGTCACACTGAAGAGGGGACCACAGTACAGCAGGGCTATTCAGAGGCAGCTGCAAGGCAGAAG
Organism: Peromyscus melanophrys; assembly: GCA_902168415.1. Lineage (NCBI taxonomy): Eukaryota > Metazoa > Chordata > Mammalia > Rodentia > Cricetidae > Peromyscus > Peromyscus melanophrys. The sequence continues at coordinate 11,675 of CABHPR010095947.1, forward strand.
CAGGTAGAAGGGCTGGGCCAAGATGCAGACATGACAGCTGGTAATGCTTTGTGAGTTAATCATTCCTCCAAGGCAAGGGACTGGGGACAGGGATGAGCCATGCCACCGTGACCATCATTTTTAGATGATATTGGATATTTTCTCTATGCCAGGATACTTTGTAAGCTTTTTATGTAGTTGTTCTCATTAAACTCTCATCATAACTGCCTCTATTTTATAGACAAACACATTAAAAATAAAAAAAACCTGAAAGTCTTTATTTGAAGGCACCCAGCTTTGTAAAATTAATTTTTAATGTCAGCATACAAAGAAATGAGTCTCACTGCGGTAGTATTCCAGTTCTTAGCCAATCTGGATTAAAAGTGGTAGCCAGGACTGAGGAGATAGTTCAGTCAGTGAGGAGCTTGCCTTGCAGACATGAGTACCTGGGTTCAATCCCAGAATGAGAAAAGCCGAACACAGCAATGGGTGCTTGTAATTTAAATGCTTGGGAAGTGGAGGCAGAGGGATCCCTGGGATGTGGTAGCCAGCCAGTCCAGCCTATACAGCTAGGTTCAGACCAGAGAGAGACCCTACTTCTAAACACAAGGTGAGCGACGCCAGGGTGATGACATCAGAGGCTGACCTGTAGCATCTATAGGAATCTGCACACACACATGCACGCCTTTCTCATACACATACACGAAATTGAATTCAGAGCCTTCATACTTTTTTTTGACCCCTAAAAAAGGGACCCCACATTTACAAAAAGAAAAATAAGTTAAGAGACACATGTAAGTGACTGCTCTGATAGAGGAAGGCAGTGGATTTCTGAGGTTGGCAGAGAGCCTTCCTGAAGCTTTTATGTGCTCTGAACATAGAGAAAACCTTTCTCAGAAGAAGAGAAAGGAGGTTTAAAAGCACAAAGGTATCAGTCAACCAAAAACTACACAAGTAATCTCTAAGAACCAGTTTCAATGTCAATGGAAATGAAGAACAATGGAGCCAGATTTCATTTGCTTAGTTTCAGCAAAGAAATGGACACAATTCCGGATTTGACATTTGTTGACAGTAGCTTTTGAAGTCAACTGTGGCCATTCCAAACTTGGACAGAATCATTACATTCTGCTTTGGAAGGACACCAGCTCTTAGCCTCTTCTTTAAAATGATTTTGGCTTTGAAGGGGTGTGTCTTATGTAGTAAAAGACGTCAGCTCCACAACACTGACCTCCACACTGCAGACCATACCAAAAGCTCTTACAGAGCCAACTCCCTAACCTTCCCCATGCTAACTGGCCTAACAGTCACTGATAACTATGCCCACATAGTACATAGGGTCTCACTGTGTAGCTCTGGCTGCCATGGATGGGACTCACTATAGACCAGGCTGCTACAACTCACAAAAATCCACTTGCCTCTGCCTTCCCCATGATATGAATAAAAGCCTATGTCACCACACCCCGAAAGGCCTTCTCGATGATATTAAGACCTGTCTTTTTGAACCCGAAACATCTGTTTACCCCACTTGAAATTAAAGAATTCCTTTCCTTGTGCCAGCCACTGCTACCTGACATCACAGAGGCTTTCCCTATGCCTATACTCTGTCCCTCTAATATGGGCGTTCAGGGAAAGCCAATATGCTGCAGGGTAGTGGGTAGGAGAATAATCTTGCTTCTGGTAGTTTATGAGGGAGGTAAAAAGAAGAAGAAAAAATACTGTGGAAATTCCTTTGTGATTCAAAATAAGACAGTGTTGAATGAAAATCATTTCTGAACCAGGTAAAAATAATCATTATTGCCAAGGACATTTTTGACTAGAAAATAAAGGAAGATTAAGTCATAGGTGCTAAGTGAAGGAAGCAGAGGCACAAATGGAGCTCGTGCTTTGTAACTCCATTTACATGAAACATCCAAATAGATATATCCACAGAGAAGAACTCAGATAGGCAGCTGCCTGGGGCTGGAGTGAGGGCTCCAGGTAAGAAACTGCTTGCTGAGTGAGAAGCATCACTAATGGAATGATGGGAAAGTTTTCAGAGGACACAGAAGACAGTGGTACCATCTTATAAACTGCTTCATTCTAATGATTAAATTCTACTTGGTGAAATTTATTTCACTACATCGCTTTTAAGTGTTAGAAGTTTAGAAGGCAGAGGAGCCAGGTGGCACAGGCCTGCAATAGAAACACCAGCAAGGCTAGGGCAGAAGACTGAGGGTTTGAAGGCAATCTAGGCTACATAATGAGGCCTTGTCTGAAACACAGTGGGTGATGTTCCATTCTAGAATGCAAGCAAACGGACTTCTCCTTTTCCTTCAAACATTTATAGAATTGCTATGAAAGAAGAACACAGTATCCTCCTCACACTTGTGTTTATTCTGGGAAGGGGAAGGGGGAGCTTTGTTTATATTTTGCTTTTTGTTCTTCACAAAATTACATATAGAAATGTTCCAGGGGAACAGTGAACTACTTTTCCATGAAAAAGACACGAAGGTAATTAGTTTCCACACCAGCCAGGGCTACAAAGCTAGGCGCTCTCTCTCTCGCTCTCTCTCTCTCTCTCTCTCTCTCTCTCTCTCTCTCTCACACACACACACACACACACACACACACACACACACACACACACACACATACACACACACCACTGCAATTACAGGAAAAAAAGAGGTAACATTCCTTTGAGGAAGCGCTGAGGTGGCCATTTGTATTAGTTCAGGATCTTTGAGCAGGAGACATGGCGTCCAGGTTAGACATGTGGGGATGGCTGAGGATGAAATGAAGGCAAAGTAACAGAACTAGGGAAGGAAGGCTTCCAGACACGACTACAGTGCCCTGCTATGGGGAGAAGAGACAGGATGGCAGATTTAGGCAGTCAGAGCGCAGGTCTGAAGATGGTTCCAAGAAAGGGCTGGACAAGCAAGCGAAGAGATGGAAAGAACCCACAACAGAGGGTGTGCACTAAGATGTGGTCAGCATGATACGATGTTAGATCCAGCACCAGACCACTGGGCTCTCCAGCCAACTTAGCTCCTAAAACAATAGACCTCAGTGGCACATTTTCATGGCACCATCCCAATATATGTTTCAAAATCCACACTCTAGCTCCAGTACTAACTATACCGAGTCTCTGAATTAGAGAGTATGGCTAATTGGAACCTGAGGATGTCTGCCCATTTTATTTTTTGGCAACAATTCCTGTAACCTCTTCTCTTGAATCTTTGAGGGTCGTTGCCAGGGAGGACAGAGAAGTAAGATAACTGTACAATAGCAAGCAGCCACACTCAGGACTCTAGCCTTAGATGGCAAGTGAGATCCTGAGCAGGAAGCGGGAAACCTTGATAGACAGGACATTTTACAAAGAAACGCATACTCTTGCTTACTGCCTGTCAGGCAGCCATAGACATGCCAGTGCCACCAGTTCCCTCAAATGACTACGAATCTATTCTGAGAAACAACAGGAATATTTTATAATTTGTACACAATGCTTTTGTGCAACTGTAGTTTTTTTTCTGAAATTTAGGATAATACTTCATAAACCATGTAGTTGATATGTTAGAAAATATTACCACTACCATAGAACCAAATAAGTCAATTTTTACATAGGAGAAATCAGGTACCTAGAATTGATCTATTTGATTTTGTGAGAGTTAAGTAAGAAAACTATTTACAAGCCATATTAATGGAAATAATCTATATTCTGATGGTGGGGGCAGGGGATCAGTGAAGCTTGAATATGCTGTCCCAAAGGCTTTAAAATAATATAAATAAGAAGCATTTCTGTGTGTGTATATATAGGACAATTTTAATAATAAGAAAGTCTCAAAAAGGCAAAGACTGTACAATAGAATAAAACTGTATCATATCCAGAGAGATTTGCTAAAGAGCAAAATGCACTTTTTTTTTTAGTTGTTACTGCAATAATTTGCTTAGCAAGACCTAAATGGCCTAAAAGCAAAGTACATCTTAGGGTATTTCATTTCATCAAAGAATAGTTCCTGTCCACATAGCTCCTGGCATAAAAGCTCAGCTTTCCAGACAAAGTGCGTCCTTCCTCCTCTTCCGTCCCTTTTCTCCTTCCTTTGCTCTCTTGCCTCTGTTGTTTTCTTTGCTGTGGTCCTCTCCTGTTCTAAAATGACTGTTCCCTTCTCCCTCCTCAGCCCTCAGGATGAAGCAGCACCCTCTGAGGAAGTGTGAGAAACTTCCTCCAAAGCTGAGCACAAGGGAACACACTGAGAATACCAACTGCCTGTGACAGGGCTGCCTGTCACCGTGACCAGCAAGAGAGAAGGGCACCAGTGTGATCACATGCTCTGACTCACACTACGGGATCCAGAGGGTAGAAACACCTCTTTCCTGGTCAGCAGGCAGTCTAACAATCACATGCACAATGAAGCAATCAGAAGAGGTGAACAGGTGAACATCCCTTTCAGAGGATAAATTACTTTTTTCCTGGAAAATGATTATTGGCTGACAATGAGGTGGTAATTTACCTCGTTCCAGCCCATAATAAACAAAAATACTAAGTAGGACACCATTTTCAATAGCTATGTGGGTGATTGTAATCACCCTTTAGCCTTGAAGCCAGTTCCTAACTCATCAGCTATGATACATAATACCTTCTTATTTTTTTTAATATCGTCTAAAAGAAAGAGTTTTTGTGAGGCTCAGCTTGGCAAGCTGTCTCAAGTGTCACCTATTACTGCACTCCACAGTTTAAAGTTTCTTTTGTAGAAAACCCATTTTTGTGGTTCGTCATCCCCTCTCACTGCCTACATTCAGGAAGTAGTCTGAGACAGTTGGTTCTATTACAGGAAGAGAACAAAAGAAATGTATTACATAAGTGAGCCATGATAGAGCTGGCTGGTCCTGGACAACGGCAATGCTCTGGGTGAGAGTGTTCCTTAAGTAAGAACGGCTGCTTTAGTGTGTCACGTGATTATAGAAAAGCCAGCTGTAGGACAGGAGCTGCAACAGCATTCAGCATCAATTGGAATTCAGCAGGATGGGAATTCAAGCATTGTCCTTAAATGCTGAATCAGGGAATGGGAAGGGGACATCTACCAAGGGGGCATAGGAAAGAGAGGAGACAGAAAGACTGTGGCCAGAAGCAGGAGACACAGAACCTGACACCACACTACACAGGAAAGTGGCCAAGCGCAGTGCGTGAGGACAGTTCTGGTAGAAAAGGTTACCAAGTGCCATGAAATTACCCTCTGTTGTTATATGCCACCAAACCCAACAAACAAACAGTAACAACAACAACAACAACAACTGTTTGAAAGAGAGGCATGGGGACTGATAAGGTTGGGAGTCTCAGACTCCATGAGAGTAGTAAGCTAAACTCAGACTTTAAAAAGTGGTAACTGTCAACATTTAACACGAGAGAATTTCATTTTCTCATTTTCCACTAAAAACAAAACAAAAAGAAACAGATGAAGGCTTCTTTGGCGTGAGAAGAGGAAGAGGGGCGGGGGAGAATGAGAGGGAGGGGAAGAGAGGAAGATTGGGCCTGGCTTCCCCATGGCTCCATAGCAACCGCTGGCTTTACCGAAGGCTAGGGTTAAACAGTTCACAGCCTTCTCCACACTTGACTGCCTGTCGCCAGATCAATCCAATCATTCGCATGGCCTCCCTGCCCTGAGCATCTGATTTAGGAAGCTCTTGCTCGTACAAGATTTGAAGGATCTATCCATGACTAAGGATATATCCTGTTGGAGTTATTTTTACCTTGCCTAAAACCACTTTTAGTGAATCTATTAATTCTGTATGTTGCGATCAAATGCAAGTCCATCTGCCAGTATGAAGTGATTTCTCTCCTGGTTCCATATACATGCAAGGCAGGTGTGCCGAAGGTTTTTTTTTGTTGTTGTTGTTGTTTGTTTGTTTTGCTTTGTTTTGAGGCCAAACGCATGTTGCACTCTCTTGAGCCCATGACCTGTGGTGAATAAAGACTTATCAGGACAGAGCTTTGGATTAAGTTCCTGCACTAGACTCCATATGAGCACGGGGAAAATCAAAAGGGACTGACTCGTGTTCAGGTGCCCTGTGGGGTGGGGTAACCTAGAAATACCTGACCTGGGGATAGATTAGGATCAGTAAGAAGCCATGTTTGCAGCAGGCCAGGTCCAGAGTCACCAAACACCAAGGAATACGTTATTTTTTTCCCTGTTCTCAACTACCACCCCCCCTCCCCCCC